>JAJLUZ010000028.1:0-196132 GCA_030570095.1 Kurtzmaniella quercitrusa | reverse complement strand
GCTGCGATGCTCGGTTTAAATTGCTGCATGGAAGTGCTGTGCGGTATGGGCTAACAACACAAGCGTCCATAAGACGACGATTGATAGCAACCATCTCCTTTCTCCGGGGGTGAATTCTGTGTTTCAGAGGCGAACCTGGTGAAGCTGGTGAAGCTAGTGAATCGATGGTGTGCCGTGATCTTTCAACGAGAGAGATCTATTTCTACCATTCAAAGGCAATCTCGCAGTGCCCCTCGGCGAAGGTTATTTTTTGCATTTCTATCTATTGCATAAATGGATTATTTTTGGAAACTGTTCATGATGAGACACTTACTACTTCCGTTTTAAAGTTAAAGATGGCGGGTCATGCGGCTATTTGGCTCAATTGTCATACTGGATTAAATTTGCGACCTCTGAGATGAATGAGACCCAAGAGCTTAAGCAAAGGCTATTTTGCTCCTACCAAGAGATTTTTTCAATCTTAAGGGACTAATGGACCAATTAATATTGGCAGTCCCTGGCAGGAAGAGTTAAGTAGAGAAATTTCGAACATTAAATTACGTAATTAAAATAAATTTGAAAACAAAATTGCATGATATTAATCTCTTAAATGACAGTTTCACTTGTGTAGAGCCATTACTTATTACAAGTCAACCACGATGTAATTGGGTCATACGGGGGCTCTTTGTAATATCAATTGTAATCCTGAACCACTTCTCGATATTAATACTTTCTTTCGTTTCTTAATTCTACTTCAAATACATTCACGGTATTTATTAATTATTTAGAGAGACTCCTCGTCAGAAATCTTAGAAGGATTGGTGTTCTCCTTTCTCTTGATTTTAAAAAATCTGACTCCACCAGAGCTAGCATCTTCATCCTTTGCCTCTGGGTGACTTCTAATGAAAGAGGAAGCGTCATTTTGCTCATCATCAGCAGCATGAGCTCCATCAACTGGTGGGTAGTAAGTGTTTTGACCAGCGCTCTGAGTACGTACTCTTTCAATGTGCTTCTTGTAAGAGTTCAAAATGTTGGCATGACAAGTGATGAAAGTGATCAAAAGAATAACAACGAAAGTAGTCCAAACAACGGCCAATCCGGCGGTTGGGACATGAGCGTAAAGTCCTTGACTGTTGAAAGCTTGCTTGGCCAAAACAGCAACAGAAGTGAAGAAAGCGGCCTCACCAGCAACGAAGAACAAGGCAAAGATGGTCAACCAAATAACGATTTTGTCAATGATCACAAAACATAAGCCCAAGAAGTCGATAAGGAAGGCGATAGCAGTGAAACCCAAAGCAACGAAAGTGAAAGAGAAGGCAAAAACTGACAAATAGTAGTAAGTGTCTCTGTTGCTAATAAAGTCACCTGGAACATTGGTTTCGGTATTCCAGTTATCCTTTGGAGAGATAGGGTTGGCGGGCTTGTAAGTACAATTGTTGAAGTCGTTAGCATCACAAACACCCCAGAAAGTCCAAGCCAGGGTAGCGTAAGCACCTGGGATGTTAGAAGTATCAGCCTTCAAGAAATAGACCTTATTCAATGGGGTATGGTTAGAGTTACCCGAGAGAACGGTCAAAAGCAAGAGCAAAGTGGCACCAGCAAGGAGGAGAAGGTTGATAATATTAATGGTTAACTTCATTATGGATTAAAACGAAACCACTTATAATACAATTAGCAAGCAATGGAAAAAAAATTCGGGATACAATTTTGTGGGTCTCTTGGTCTCAAAATATCAATATGAGAGCGAAAGGGGTCAAATATATAAGCCGATGGAGGGTTGGAAAAAAACGCTTTTATGGGGTTGTGGATTATTTGGGATATTGAAGGGCAGATATAATTAGATATACACTGTCAATAGTCACTAGAATCCTTAACTAGGGGGAGGTTAGTGTTTTTTATCAGCTTTCGTGGGAACAGAAGTAGTCGATTTCAAGTCGAAATCTTCTCAGTGCTATTCTTGGAGTTAAGTAGCAAATGATGGAGATGAAAAAATGACTGGGTGTTTGTTGTTTTTCTCACATTCCCCCAATAGTAAGTCCTGCGGGTGTGGGATTGTGCGATGCCAAAAAGAGGTTCCAGTGTTTACTTTAGCGCTCCATTGGGCAAATTTTCGCATGGAAAAGGAAACTTTGACGCAGGATGTGAGGCTGACGACAGAGTCATTGAATTAAAAATGCTAGACGGTTGCATCTGTATGCCGGAGCAACTGCCGAAGAATTCCTATTTTTGTCAGAGCTGACACGATTACCTGGTGAGAAGAGAGGTCAGGAGATTGAGAGGGAGTTGAGGATAATGAAAGACAATTGTAAAGGTTGAGGGATGGGGGATAAAAGGGGAGCCAGTATCATTTCTTATGACTGTAGACTCATCATTTCATTTTCGGTAGCCAAGAACTTCTTCTATAGCTCCCTTGGTCACTCTTAGTTGGAGTTAGCAAAGAGCAATCCATGCACAAGGACTAGCCGTTGCGTGCCCCAACCATCCTATATGCCTATATGGTCGGTTGTTTCGGTAATTACCTAACAAAAGGCTTCCAATTATAATGTTTTTGACATTGTTCCCTGGCGTCTCTTGCAGCTGAAATTGTTCTTGTACTAGCGCCGTGGACAAGAATGTTCTTTGGTGGGCGCCACTTTTGGTTAGGGATGGTACCTGCTTCAAGAGATGGATAAGTTACAGTAGAGTTAGAATAGAAATTTGGAATAAAGTTGGGAAAGAATAGAATTGAAATACAACATGGTCACAAGATAAATCAATTGAAATTCCTATGGAAACAGGTACATCAAGATTAGGTTATTGTATGACTTCAATTGGTCCCCCGATAATTTTTTCTTCTTTATGGTTCGAAATTACTCCAGTGAAATGACTTTCATTTCCATTCGCCGTTGCTTCATGAATGGTTTGCTACCCTACGCGACCTCATTCTATTGCCTCCTCCGGCTGCTATGTACAACAGTGACGTATTACTATGCCTAGGCATGTTGTTACTGCAACCATAATGATGCATGGAGTACATCTCATGCTAGCAAATTTCAGCTAAAAAAGAAACCTCACCAAAACGGGCCAATATTTTAGCTCTGTAAATGATATTCCTTCTTGTAACGTATTCAATTACCACCTCTTGTTTCAAGGGAAATAATAAGCCCCCTTTGGTACAACATTTTGTATATAACCCGTCTTTGCCATCATGAATTTGCTAAACTAATCAAAATCAAATCAGGAATCTACTCTTTCTCTACTCTTTCGAGCAATCTCCACTACAGAGGGCAAAAATCGTTACTCCGAAGGTTTTGAGCCATTGTACTCTAACACAACACATCTTTTGCAACCATCTACATGCAGTATATATGTCACCATGGAAACATACTGGACGAGATTTCATCTTTATCTTCATCCTCATCTTCATCTTCATTAGCATTATTGATATCGATTTTTCTATTCGCTTCCATCAATCCGAAAGAAACTCCATACCTACAGTTCAAGCCTCTCTCTAAGATACATTTTCTACCTAATTTGCAAATCTTGGCACTTCTTCGGCATTACTGAGTTCTTTAGCTCTTCAAAGATGTATGCACAAAGATTGGATCCTAAATCTCTACGTCTATTGTCTCTTCTCCATCTCTATGTCTACAAATTACCCAATATCAACATAAATTATTCATATATCCTATCAAAATGCTACTGAACATGCTCGTTCAGTTGATTGCGGTCCATTTCGACCGAACTGTTGGATCGGTATCGTTGTCCAGGGGCCCCCAAACAACACACCAACCATACCAAGTTCTCTTTAGACACTTTTCTGGCGGATGATCACCAGTTGGCTCACTTGTAGGTTGTGGTTTAGGAGTTGTTGTGGTGGTGGGCTCTGTTGGAGTATCTGGATCATCATCGTGGCTGACAAATCGCCAATTGAAGCAATCTCGACACGGTGGCTGATCGAAACATTCTGCAGTTTCATTATACTTCAATATGATATCATCAATGACGGTGTGAATACGATGGTTGAGCAAAGAAACACTCCATCCAAAATCTGTCACGACATCATAGACACATTGTTTACCTGTATGACAAGCCGTTTCCATGGCATACCCAGCAGCATTGCAAGTACTAGAGACACCATTACAAACCCCTAAAAAGAGTGGGTCTCCGGTATTACCAAAATGCCAAATATTCTCCAAATATTTCGGCAAACCCGGTGGTTGGGGTAAATGCAAACGCTTTGTAGCTAACATCTCTCCAGGAGCTTCAAAAGCCACTGCTGGTAACCCGAATGTTCGACCCAAAAGTGAAGCAAGTGCACCACCCAAAGAATGACCCGTCACCCATATATCGGTCTTATCTGGTGGATATATGGCAGTCACATTCTTGTAGATATCCAAAGCTGCCAGATAATACCGATCTTGACGAACCATCTCACGTTCCAAGCAATCCTGGTTACAAGTGTACGATTGTTCGTAACAATCACATACAGTATTCCACATATACCCAACTCGGGCACAACAACACAGGAATAATAGGTTATCATTGGTCTTATCATTAGTAGCAGTGTCTTCGCCTGGTCCACTGCCGGTGAGTCCCGCCCCCGATGTTCCCTTGATCCCAATAACTACTGTTTTATTGTCACTACTGACAAACACATGTCCTCTAACCCCGTTTTCATCCCATCCAAAATTGCTATCCTCTTCCGTCAGATTGCCTATAACATGCCAGGGCTCTCCAACATCCATCCAGTCCAGCTTTAACTTCTCCTTCTCGGTTCTAGGCATCCTCACGTATGCATTCAGAGATATCAAAGCAAGCAGAACCACCGTTTCCTTATCCTTAACGTCTGGGACAGAGATTTCGTCATCGGTCCATTCAAGGCCAATTTTCAGCAACTTGGCTGGGTTACCACGAACCTCAATGGCGTACTGGAGATACGACTCAACAAAGCCGGGAGCATGACGTTCCTTGAGCCGATGTTGTCGAGTTTTCTTTCCCAGAGCTCTAATGGGGAGATTCACAGTCCAAGGATTTTCGTGAGCCCTGGACCTCGGCCAATCTGTCTGGGCAAGAATATCGTCCAACAGAGAGTCACCGTCGAGTTTCAGGGCACTGGATATCTCCAGAGCCACGCTGTAACGATCCAACCCTGACCGTGCAAGAACCTCGGCAGTTAAATCGAGTCTACGGTGCTTCTTATAGTGTTTGGCGCCAGTTCCGTGGTGGAATATGTGTCTAAGGGTAAACTGAGGTTCAACATCTCCCCCTTGTGACTCCTTACTTGGCCCCTGGAGGGGTATTGAATCGATGCTTTCATGATTATCTACTAATGGCAGGGGCTGGTTCAGGAATGGGCTTCCAGAGAAAGCACGAGCAGCAATTTCAGGGCGGAAAAAGAGCAATAGCATTGCTGGAACACAAGTCAACCATAGGGCTAGCCATTTAGTTGACCATGTTCTTCTTTGAGGTGGAGCAGAGCCCCTTTTAGAGAACTCCGTCATGTTGGGGAGATTTGCCATTGTGATTTGCGGTCACGTGTGATAAGTAGGTTGGTGTGCGGATGTTTCATTTTCTGTGCCTCTACTTTCAAATGGGAGTCATTCAACTGTTCAACTCCGTAAAAAATTGGCTCAACCTGTGTGGCTACTGGCTCAAATTAGCATACTTGTATATTTCATGTCATAGCTGGTATCCGAGGATCTTCTGTATTTACCGATATCGACACGTCTATCACTATATCTGTCCTTATTGCTCTCCCTATTGCTCTCCCTCTACTCCTTAACTCTATATCTCCTCCTATTCCTGATATCTTTCTCTCATTTCACTTTCACCTCAAATACATCACCTCCTGTGAAACCTCTTCGTCCTCAAGCAACACCGCCCGCAGAGAAATGATCCTTAAATCCTTCACCACTTCTACTTTATTGTCCAGAGTCAGCTGTCTCTCGCATTCCAAACTATGCTCTAGAATTTTATGGAGCTTGTGTTGAACCTTCTTAAGAACGAGTGGGGTCAAATCGCAACCATTGGCATGGAAAGCAGCAGTTAGTAACCCAGTGAACAAATCTCCACATCCATTAAAGCGGCATCCAATTTCATTCAACCTAAAATAGAAAATCTCCCCACGACGATATCCTAATGTATACAAAGGAGCCTCTTCCGATTCCCCATCTGTAGCATTAAAGCTTGAAATTACAAAATACGGAACCTCAGGAAACAATGAGGTGAACTTTTCTACGGCAGTTCGAACATCAGCCAAGCTATGAATCTGAACCCCAGACAACACTTCGAACTCAAATTGGTTTGGAGTTGTGAGCGATACCAATCCGGTAGCTAAAATATCACGGTAAACTGGAACTACCGTCTCCAGTACATACAATTTCCCATTATCACCTAATGCTGGGTCCACGACCCACAGCAAATTCTTGGTAGTTTCTGATCTCTTTACCATAATTTGTTGAACTTTCAGTTTCACCGTGGCTAATACCTTGTCAGAAGGGGTATAACCGGTGATTATTACGTCAAATGTGCTCAAATCGAGGATTTGGGCGAGGCCTTCGAAGATATCTTCTACCTGATCTGCGGTACTTTTCGAGCCCTTGAAAGAACCATAGCCTGGATGATTGGAGTAGTTCGTTGTATTCAAAACATCGACATCCCAGCCACAATATTGTAAGGGAAACACCATGGCACGGTTTCCAACGTAGCCGTGCACAACATGTGACGATATTGAGAGCGCCAGAGGCATAGCACTGGTAAAGATATGTCGGTCGCTTAAAACAAGGGTGGGTCAAATGTGGGAGGTGTAAGTGGGGAAGATAACCAGATGAGGGAGATTGTAGAACAGGGTGATGGGAGAATGTGTGGTAGTAGAGGTAGATATGCATGGTTTAATTGTGTGATATATATTAATTAAGGTTGCATAAGAGTATTAAGTTGTTATTTGCTTTGCTTTGATTAATGATTTCGATGTCCGTGGTGATCTGGGGTAGGTGCTTATTAAGAGTGTGATCAGTGTACTTGGAACGTAAAATAGAGCCAAAGGTGGGAATGACGCGAATTTAGCGATAAAAATAGCTAAGAAACGGATCCTGAGACTACGACACAACAAGATAACGGGACTTCAAGACGTAAAGAAATAAGCCTTCTCACCTAGCTAAAGGAAACCTGATCATCACCTTATGTCAACTCTATCGATATACCATACTTGTTATCACTTCTATGGATTTACCTCTATATTCACCTCTACATAACTCTTCTATATCCACCTCTGTCACCTCTATCAAGACTCGCTATTTCCTCGCTATTTCCTCGCTATCTCCTCACTATCTCCTCGCTAATTAACAATTTCTCAGTTTGTTTTCGCAGCCGCACATTTCTTAACGCCAGCACAGCACAAGTTGCCACCAACAATGCCATAAACCCTCCAAAAATCAACACTGCTGTCACCGATCATCCAAATCGTAAACCCAAATTTTTAAATAATCATTGACCACCAACCTCTTACCAATCTCCAACAAATCTCGGTCTATTCCACCTCCATACCAAACAATCCCAGTTCTTTCAACTCCCCCTCCCCCATTTTCCTGTATATAACCCCAGACCCGTTTGATTTTATTTTGATTCCAAAAATTCGGATCTCCACTTTTCCTTACCATGGGCACCGTACAGCAAAGTCCCCCCTTAGACGTCGGTTATCCTATATATGGTGCCGCTTATGTCAACAACAAAACACTCCTTGTCACTGGAGGAGGCGGTGAGGGGAACCATGGCATTCCCAACAAGATAACGGCGGTGAAATGTCTGTTCAAGCAGAAAGATCCTGCCAAGGTGTTGCAACGATTTAGAGAGATTGTATTGCCAAAGACTGAAGACTCCCCCATGTGTATCGATGTGGAGAGGCCTGGATCTGGTCTTCAGGGTTCAGCTGTCTTCATTGGATGTAATCAATCCACAGAATTGATCAAGAAGATGGATGTCAACAACTCGTTACGGAAATACTCCTTTACCACCGACGAACACCTTAGATTTGTTGATGCAGCGCAATTGGAAAAGGGTACTGAGGTCGGTGAGTACCCTCGTATCATAAAGCTTGCCCCACAGGCTACTGTGGGCTGTTTTTTGACCTCTAAGTTACCCTCCGAGTTGGTTTTCTTCGACCTGGATGCCTTGGAAACAAAAGTCAAATATACCCAAAAAGATGGTAAAGAAATCGTGGATTTCTCCATTAGTCCCAACGACGAGGGTAAAACTCTTGCCTATATTACCCTGCTGACCATAGAGACCGTTTCTCCTATCACTGGAAGTATTATTTCAACATCTGCTGGTAAATCCACTGTGGATGCTGTCTTGTCAAAATACAAGCTTTCTAAGATCCGTTTCATTGATGATACCACCGTAGTTATTGCTGCTGCTCTCAAGGGCAACAAAGGAATTGCTGTTTTGACATACTCCTTGCTCCATGGCAAAATCTTGCAAGAAACCGTAGTATCGAAGAAAATTAAGGGTGTCCCCGCTTTTGATATCTCTGTGGCCCTGGATCTTGTAGCAATTGGTGGGAATGATGATTCTTTAATCATTCTTCGCTTGTCCGACTTCAAAACCCTCCTGTCATATAAAAAAATCCACCAATTTACCATCACTGGAGTCAAATTCTCTCCCAATGGGACTTCTTTGGCCACTGTTTCCGCTGCCAACACATTGAAAGTATTCAAATTCCCTGTAGATTATTCCCGCGGACGTTCTACCATTGGAACTTTGTTCAATTACTTATTATGGACGATTTTAGTGGTGTTACTCTCGGTAGGGCTTCAAAAAGCCCATGAATTGGGTCATTTGGAGCTGTCAATTGCCCAGGCTAAGTCCCTTCTGGGGCAAGCTTATTCTGTATCATTAGAGCTCATACAAAAGGGCTATGCCATTGCTGAAAACCTCAGTTCTAAGGGTGTAGGATTCGTTAAAGACAAGTTGAAAGACGAAAATGTAACAGAAAATGTACCAGGGTATATCCAAATGGACGACGACTATAATCGTAAATTGACTGAAAACGAAGATTACATCACTGTCAGTGATTACACCTCTATTATGACCACAACACCTCCAACTAGTGCCTCCAATAGTGTGGTAACAGAACCCAGCGGAGAAGAAAACATTTCTGAACTTGAAGTAGATGTTAATGAGGAACTTTCAGATTCCACCGTTGTACCAGAGCCCAAGGAAACTGTTTCTTCGTTAATATCTGAAACTGAAGACGACGATTCCGAACAAAATTCACCGGCATCTGCAATTCCGCAATCAATAGATCTGAATGCTAACGA
Organism: Kurtzmaniella quercitrusa; assembly: GCA_030570095.1. Taxonomy (NCBI): domain Eukaryota; kingdom Fungi; phylum Ascomycota; class Pichiomycetes; order Serinales; family Debaryomycetaceae; genus Kurtzmaniella; species Kurtzmaniella quercitrusa. The sequence continues at coordinate 186,854 of JAJLUZ010000028.1, read as the reverse complement.
ATCTGAAGAACCTTCCACTAACTCTACATTTGTACCACCAAAGCCTCCGACTATTCCTATTCCTATTGCGATTGGTGGCGAGGATCAGCTTGTTGAATTGGGAGACAAAAATGTTACGGCATATGAGCTAAATACCGTGGCCAGTCAAGGTCTGTCTGACCCTGTGCCAAATATTAATGAGGATATCAAGGAGTCAACATCTGCACTTCTCTCTGAATCGACTGAGTCATTGGAGCCAACCCCAGTAACGCCTGCAACATCTGGGTCCAACCCTATTAAAACCCTGTCTTCTGAGACTGATTTAATTGGATCTCAAAGTGAAACTGTACCTGAAACAACTACGAGTGCCAAAAGAGTAGAAACCAATGCTCCTGAGGTTTCATCTGTGGATTTTGAGACAGACGATCCTGAGATAGAGATCATTGAAGAAATCATCGAAGAAGTTGATGGGATTGATGAAGAAGAGGACGATGATGGCAGCGAAATTGAAGAGATCATCGAAATACACGAAATCGAGGACTCCGAAGATGAATCTGAGACCGAAATCGATACCGTGCCGCCAGTTACGTCAGAAATGGCTTCTCAAAAGAAGTCAACTATAGACGCTGAAATCACAGAAGCAGGTATTTCTCACACTGTTTCTGATGTCTCTATTGAAACTATCGCTACTGAGATTCCAGGTGAAAAGAGTGTGTCCGAGGTAACACCATCTGTTGAAACTGTTCCTGAAACATCTGTAGATGAAGAACAAATTAGTAGCTCAATCCAGTCGTCTGAGTCTACTGTTTCCGCTAGTGTTTCCGAAACATCTGAACCACTTGAGACGATTGAAGAGTCTGAGTCCTTATCTGGTACTCAAAAACCTTTGGATATGGTGACATCGGTTGAAACACTGGAAGTTCTCGTGGCCGAGCCACCAGTGAACACGCCAAAAGTAAACAAACCCAAGATTGGTGGTCTTAGAGCACCTGCTTACGACGAGGGACATGCTACCGTGATCCCAGGGGATGTTCCTACGGAACCTGAGACTGAAAAGCCTACAGTCGAGTCTAAACCTTTGGTTGAACCGGTCTCTGAGAATAAATTGGAGTCAGAGATGGAAGGAAATGATGAAACAATTACCTCTGAGGCTGCTAGTCAAGCTGCATCGGAAGTTTTAGTAGAGTCTACCCCTGAGACTACGGACAAGAAAGACGCCGAAAGCACTGGAGATGTCAAAACTGAGCCTGCGACTGAGAGTGCTCCATCGGAAATAGAAGCTAGCGATATAGAGACCAAGCCAGAGACTAGCACTGAGTCTATTGAGGCGGTATCGAGCGTTGCACCTAGTAAGACTAGGAAGATCAAGAGAGTCACTAAGACGGTGACAAGGCGGAGTAAGAACACAGCTCATGATGAGCTTTAGATTAGATAATGAAATATAGAATCAATTGTCAGTTTGAGTAGAGGGGAGGTCAATGTTGGAAAAAGGAAGTACGGAGAGAAATATTCAATTGAGGGTGGATCTAGATGAGTAGTGAAGGATTTCAGTGGTGTATGTGTGATTGTTCTGGTATTCTGGTTATTCTGGTTATTCTGGTTCCTTTGGGAATTCTATTTTATCATGACATTTTGGTATACTTGATGTACTTGGAATACTCAGTTTATGTGTGAATTATTTGAGGCCATATAAGATACGATAAAGAAAACCAAATAGCAATCGAAGACGAAGGAAGAGAAGACACAAATATCAACACAAACGAATACTTATACGTATGTATATATCTCTCTCTACAAACATATTTATATGACAAAGGATCAGACTTGGTCAGCTAAATAGACAAATTCCTGGTTCCAATATTACCATTTCCATCCCCATCACCATTCGTCCTACAAAGTTCATTCTCTTTTCTTTTGGATCAAAACCCGCACTTATCAAAATCATCATCACTTTCTATCTTTCATGGCCTTCAATCAGTTTACCCGTAACCTAGAAAGCGTCACAGATCCTACGGATTGGCAGAAGTCTCTGTTTCCTGCTCTAGGAGCGCTTGATGGACTCCTACGATGCTTTGTCTGTAAGGAATTCTTTCGGGCCCCCGTAATTACCGCCTGCAACCACTCTTTCTGTTCTCAGTGTATTCGAGAAGCATTGGTTACCAGTGGTCAGTGCCCCTTATGTGGATGTGAACAATATGAGAGTAGCTTGAGACGTGACCCTCATCTTGAGGAGGTAGCTGGCTGCTTCTCAGGACTTAGGCCGGCATTATTGGACCTTTTACAACCGCCTTCTGTTCCCGATGTCATTGAGATTGCCTCTGATGAAGAAGAACCATCTAAGACGGTTAACAATGGTAGTAAGGCAAAGTCTAGAACTCCCTTAACGATATCTTCCGATCAGATGGTGACTGATGATTCCCAAGTAGACCAAAATATCCCTGAAATAGTTCCGAATATTGCATCATCTTCATCTAAACCATACGAAGATTCATCATCATCTATCTCTTCACTGATGGTTCTGTGCCCAGTATGTGACCGCCAGATGTCAGCTCAGAAGCTTCAGACGACCCATCTAGACTCATGCTTGACAAATCAGGTTCTTCCTCCTACCAAAAAACGCAAGTCTAGCATCTCGTCGTTCTTTCTGAGTCTGTCTAATGCTTCTTCAAATATGACTAAAACCATCCCCATGGCCAAACAATCACCACAAGAATCGTACTACGAACGTGAATTGAAGAAGGCTAAGACTGTCATAACTCCTCCTGAAACCAAGAAACTCTCTAAATTGGACTTTGCCTCTCTTTCTACTCCAAAAGTCAAGGAAAAGCTTGCCCATATAGGACTTCCAACCACTGGAACTCGAGCCATGCTTGAGCTCCGCTACAACCATTACTACATTTTGCATAATTCTAACTTAGATGGAAACCATCCGGTCTCGGATAAAGTACTTCGTCAGCGCTTAAATCGCTGGGAACTCACCAATCTGGCATTTTCTGGTTCTATTGGAGGCGACTCTTCCTTATTCCAAACGGCCAGTTCGCTTAGTTCTAGAAATATTTCCGAAAAGGACTTTCCTATAAAGCTTTGGAATAAGCAGAATGATGCGGAGTATCGCCGTTTGACTCGTTTGGCACGGGCGTCGGCTAATAGAGACAAGAATACCGTGACATCCACCAACCATTCGGTTAACGAATCTCCTAGTGCCGCAGCCACCAGTACTTCCAATTAGCATATATCATAATTTAATTCGAATCCTCGATACAGAGAAGCGACCATGTATTCCGTCATTACCAATAATAGACCTAAAGCTCTCTCTTCTTTTCTTTTCTCTTCTCTTCTCTTCTTTATATCATTGATCTACATCGTTGATCTACATCATTCAACTACTTCTCTTATTAATGCTAGTCTACTTCTTCATCGACTTCAATGGGTCGTTCTTCTTGCCCTTTCTCTTTCCCTTACGAACCTTGTTCTTATGGAATGGAACAAACCCAATCTTCTTAGTGTCCTGTCGGGCAGACTCCGGTAACAAGTACTCGGGTACTCTCTTCAAATGACTTTGAACTTGTGCTGTGTGCAACTCCTTATCGTGTCTTAAAGAAGCCAAATCATTGGGATTCTCTTCAAAGAATCGCTTCAATTTATCCGAATTAATCAATTCATTCTTCAATTCCTTGATCCGAGCTTCTCGAATAGCAGTCTGAGTCACAGCACGGAAAGCATCTTCAGCTCTATATCTAAATCCTTCAACTTGTTCCATATCAAATTGATAAGGCTTGATTTCAAACCCGTTCCGACTCTGTTGTTTAGTGATTCTACGGAGAATCTTCTCATCCTTAATGGCTGAAGCAAGAGTGGCAGTTTTATGCTTACGAATTTCTTTCCCAGGAATGACGAAAGAAATCGCCATTCCTGCCTTCCCAGCACGGGCAGTACGTCCTACACGATGTATGTATGCCTTAGAGGTACTAGGAAGATCAAAATTGAGCACACAGGCCACGTTTTTGAAGTCCATACCTCTAGAAACTCCGTATTGGGCATCGGAACGGCCCTTTTTGTGCTTAGATTTCTTTTCGATGCTAGAATTATCTCCTTCTTTCTTCGTCTCCTCTTCCTTTTCCTCTTCCTCTTCCTCTTCATCTGCTTCCTTCGCTTGAATGCTGGTATCGTCAGTGGCAATCAACAAGGTATAAACACTCTTATTAAACTCTTCTACGATATGTAACCTTGAATTGATTGGTAACTCACTATTGAGAACACAAGATCTTACTCCAAATTGTTCCAAGAAAAGCTTCAATCTATAACCTCTTTCAATGTTGTTGACGAAAACCAAAGTCTTACCCTTGATCAAATGTAACTTAAAGATCACATAAGCCAATAAGAATTTATCAAACTCGGTTGTACGGGCATAATATTGTACTAATTGGTTTTGCTTGGCAGAATCGTCATCAAGCTTCAAAATGGCTGGTTTGGAACAGAACCGTTGTTTCAAGTCATCCAAATCATCGTTCATGGTTGCAGACATCAAGAATGTCTGCAAGTTCTTTTTAGCGGGGAAGAATTCTTCAAGTTTTTGTAGATCTTCAAGATATCCAAACGATAAAACAAGATCAACTTCATCTATTGTCAAATATTTTACAGTGTTTAAGTTAATGAGCTCATTCTTGACATTCTTCTCTAAAGTTTGAAGCAATTTCGTAGGGGTAGCAACCAATACTTCTGGCTTATGGAGCAACAATGAGTTCAATACTTGTTCTGATAAATTTGAAGATAAATTGATCACGTTGATCTTTTTACCACAATATACGATCAATTTCTCCAATACTTGGGTCACCTGGTTGGCAAGTTCTCTAGTAGGCACCAAGATGACTCCAGATATCCCCAGGTATTCATTTTGTAACAATCTTTGTACCAATGGAATAGCAAAAGCTGCTGTTTTACCAGAACCAGTAGATGCCTTGGCGATAATATCTCTACCTTCTTCTAAGGCTAAGGGGATCGCACTAGCCTGAATAAGGGTTGGGTGTTCAAATCCCATCTGCTCGATGGCCTGGAGCAAACGTGCGTCCAATTTCAAGCTCTGCCATGACGTCTCTTCGTCTAAATACGCCGTTGATGCTGCTGACATGTTGCTTAAGAAGGGTTGTATGAGATGAAATCTTTCGCTCATCGCAGCTCATCGCACCTGCACACGGCCACTACCATCCGCCTAATTGGGTATTCCCAAGGGCCTATTTTTTTACTCACTGGGCGTGTGGCGTAGTTGGTAGCGCGTTTCCCTTGCAAGGAAAAGGTCATTGGTTCGATTCCGATCTCGTCCATTTTTTTGCTTTCCAACATTTACTCTGTATTGTCTACGTTGACCTCTATGTCTATCTACATGAATCTTATGTCTACATATATCTATATATGTCTATATTAGTCTCTATGTCTATCTATATCCGGAAATCCATCTTTTTCACCGTTCAGGTTGATACAGTACTACCTTAAATGCACTATTAGAGTCAGATGGTGTGCCATCTTCTGAAGGAGTAGTCAATGCTGGTGAAGATAAGGATCCAGCCCTTTCTTCCTGTAACTCCTTAGTGTTTTCTTGCTTCGGCTTGCCTTCCATCCTTGGGTCTCCTTGACTTCTTGACTCTATTTCACTTCTTGAAGGGTATGGGAATGGCGCTACTCCAGCAACCTCATTGGCCTCCTGGGCTGCTCGAGGTGGTATCCCGGCATCTTCCATTCGTCTTTCAATATCTGCCCTACTGGAGTTACGCCGTAAAAACCTCAGGTTTATCAGAAGTCCCGAAACCGCCGACGAAGCTCTTCTAGGTCGCAAGGACTCGATATCTCCCGTAGTTGACTTCGGTTTGCGTGAAACGACCCGTTTCAAACGTGTTCCCATTGTCTCAGCACCCCCTTCACCTCCATCGACTTCGAAGCCCTCCAGTTTCCGTCGTATCCCACTAGCTATCGTTCTTTCTCTGTCAAGCGGAGCTCCCATTCCATAGACTGGGAAGACGTTTTTCGGTGATCTCTTGTTGTTGACGTATCTTCTACCTCCTTCGCTGTAACGAGATATTGCCAGAGGGGCTATTGACATGCTAGAAATGCTTGGGACCCGGTAATTGGATTCCGGCAGGGTTGCAGAATCTAAAGGATTATAAAAGTCAAGCTGTTCCTCTTTCTCTGCATCAGCTGAGTTCAAACTGGCACCATTATCTCCATCACCACTACTATTTTGTACCGTTTCATCCTCTTCATCGTTTTCGTCTTCTTTTAAATCCTCACCAGTACCGGACTTGACCCTAACAACCCGTGAATCCTGGTTCAATTCAGGTTGTTCATCCCTTAATATGAACCTAGGCAACTTCAAAAGACGAATATCTTTTTCTACCACCACAATATGTAAATACCAGGGAATCAAAAGTCCAAAGAAAGAGCCACCAATCATATTCCCAATGGCTCCAGGAAGAAATATCTTCCATGCTGCTTCACCAACAGAGACAGGGCCATGATTGATCAACCCCATCGTTATCACATACATGTCAGCTACGGAATGGGTAAACCCGTTACCAACAAACGAAAAAATCGGTAAAAACATTAACATGAACTTGACATGTAAAGGTTTGGCCATCAATTGAAGGTATATGGCCAAAGCCACGAGAAAATTGCCCGCCATTCCTTTGATAAGCGTCTGTACAAATGAGAACAGTCCTTTTTCTTGCAAGAGAAGGTGTGAAGCAGTGACATAACTCTCCTGTTGAGTGATACCTGAGTAATGAGAGAAGATATAGCATACGAATATGGTACCTACCAAGTTGAACCACCAACTAACTAGCCATGAAATGAGTAGGTCTATTATAGAAACGGCACCTCTAGCGACCCCAACTGAGAAAAAAAGGATATTGGAGTTGAAAAGGTCAGTACCCATCACCACCACATAGAAGAGTCCAATGGGGTAGGCAGCAGCACAACCAAGCTGGACCACCCCCGGGTTTGATTCATATGCGCTCATGAATTGAGCCTGTATTGTCAAGTGGAACATTCCGCCCACCGTGAAGAACATTCCCGCCACAAATGAGTTGATTATAAGGTTGTCAATCAGGAGTCTTGCTTTCTTCATTGCGGTTGCAACCACCGCAAGAGCAGCCTCATAAGTGGATAAATATAGCGATTCGTCGGCCATAAAAAGTTCAGCAAGGTCTCGATATTGAGTACAGAGTTTACAAAGGTGAAAAACAAGAAAATTTGGGCTTTTCAGACGCTTGAAGTGTCCATTAAACTAAAGCAATTGGCAACGATGGGCCCGTCGGAGATGAAAAAGATTAAAATTGTGGGCTGCAGTGGGAAAATCGGGAAATTAGCGCGGCTCGCAGTGATAGCCGGTGGAGCCATCAAGAACGCCAGTAGGGCCGTGAAAAGGAGCAATACATGTGGTATATAAGATACAGCGCTGTCTATTTATATCTTATATAACGCATTCAACAGCCTAAACATTTCCAAACTGCCTAAATACTTTCCAATAGATGCTTTTACTGTACCCCCAAATCACTCGAGGTAAGTGACCTGCATGTAATCTCGAAGAGGAACCTACACACTACACTCACACCATTAAGATATAACTTTACATTTATTAGGTAGAGATGATAGGGACAAATATGGCGAGATAGAAATGTTGTTAATGATATCTGCGACATTTTTGGTTTCAGCTTCTTCCAACATTTATCAGTAGCTTACCCTGTGGCAAATATGGGATTATAATTATTGTAATTATTGTGATTATTGTTGATAATGCCAACCATTGCTGTCTCGGGTATTTCGCCCTAATACAGTAACAATTCGCGGAGGTCTATTTATATCGAACTGCGGCAGTAAAACAGCTAGGATGTTCACGAAGCTAATGTTGATAGTAATGGAGGTAGCAAATAAAATATTATGGACTTGCCTTTTATGCATTTGATGTCTCTTGTCCTTGCATTTTATGTCTCTAGTCCTAATGTTTTCATCCTTGTCTCTCGTCTCTTTCTCTCAAATCTTTTCCGATTTGTTCAGAAGCCTACTCAAGATGAGATTCCACACTAAATTGGCGCAGCAGTACGCGGGAAACATAACCTCTGGAGGAAAAACCATGAACCCACAAACAGAGAACAAGGGCCAGAAGTAATAACTATATTTCAATGCACGTAACCCGCTAGCCAGAAAGACATTGCCTATTTCACCTGTTTCCCACAAAGAGCCCAACATATTGAATATCATTTGAAATACTGGTGCCCCAATTATTTGGTCAACCAATACTCTATAAATAGGCGTCTCAAATTGTGTGCGTAACATGTCATACCAAAGCTCGGTAAGAGTACCATTAATTACACCCCAAACCACAAATTTACAAAGACTGCTAATGTTGAACCGCTTACGTTGATATTGGTTGACTGACTGCGCTATTGCCGCCGTCAGAGCACTAAGAAGCATCGGGGCCATCAATGCGTTGGCCAGACGGATCAGTGAATATTGGAAAATTATCAAGCTGGTCGCAGCAATCTCAAACAAGAGGTAACTGATGAGCTTGCGCTTGATTTTGCTCAGAGTTTTGCTTTCATTGGTGTGCTGTGGTAACCCATCTCCAGCAAAGTCGGCTGCAGCGGCGCCACGATCGCGCAGGAGGTGTGAGAGCTCGACCTCCTCGGGCATTAGTACTGGTTTTGACAAATTCTCCTCGCTTTTTTCCAACGCGTGTTTCGCTGTGCACACCATCAACAGATTTGGCGGGGAGGCATAAATGGCGTTGCACGGTACAATTCCTGTCTGATTTTATGTCATCATTTTTTCAATTTTGTTAGAAGTTAGAGAGATTTTAGCTCTTAAAATCTTCAATCCTGTTCTTCAATTAATCCTCCACACCTTTAAAGTTCATGCCACCCCACCTGTTAATTCTTTGTGCACACTTTCGTAAGTTAACTTAGTTATTCACTCGTATACAAAATTAAGCCATTCGATCATCTCAGTCCTATTAGTTTTATTCCATAATTTCTGGTCTCCAATTAACCACTCTGATTACCCATTCTGATTACCCAATCTAATTGCCCACTTAAATTACCGGTTCTGATTACTCAATACATAACTCGTTCTCTTTCTTTTGCTTTCTCGTCCTCTTCCCTTCCCTCATTCATAATTGCGCAAAGCTTAATCGAAATTAACGGGATTTTCCGTATTTTCTTTATCACAGATCCTCTTGCAATAACATTAAACTTCTCAATCTTATGTACTAGCGCTCTTTCTTCTCTCCACAACTGAGTCCTAATTCAAATCTCCACATCTATTGAATATTTAAATCTCTACCCAGCTTCTTTGAATTGTCTCCCTAACTCCATCCCCCTCACACTTATCTCCTTGGTCGCCGGATGCATTTCCCCTCAACTCATCATCTGTCAAAATCTCGGCCCGACTCCCTCTTGCGCATACATTTTGCAGTGCTTACTCATCGCACAGCCGCTTAAATAAGCTTCCTCTCGCACGGCTTGTTAGTTATTTCTCCGACATCTCGCATTCCTCCTCCTCCCTCCTCCACTTATCTAACCTAATTTCACCCCGTCTAACCTATGAAACCTTCAATGAACGACGACGATCTGAGCTCTACTGCCCATGGGGAGGCTTCTTCATCGTCAAACGAAAAGGTCATAGATCCCTTCTTGGTCACCTTCGATGGTGAGGACGATCAAGAAGACGTCCGCAACTTCTCCATGACTAGGAAATGGATCGTCGCCATCGTGATCTCATTCACTTCCATTTGCATAACATGTGTATCTTCGTGTTGGTCTTTAGCCTCTGAAAAAATAATGGCCCATTTTGGTATAAGCCACGAAGTGAGCACTCTAGGCATAACCATGTACATCGTAGGAATGGGTACTGGCGGAATGTTTCTTTCTCCAATCAGTGAATTTCATGGTAGGAAAATCACCTATGTTTCAGGGCTTTTTCTCGTCCTTTGCTTTGAGTTATTGACTTCCTTTGTCGACAACATCGGAGGTATGCTCTTTGGTCGTTTCATGTCGGGCTTTTTTGGCTCTTCCTTTATGGCCGTCGCCAGTGGTACCTTTTCAGATATCTTCCTGAAAGAACAAATCATGTATCCATTGGTAATGTACACTATGTCTCCATTCATCGGTCCTGGTTTGGGACCTTTGCTCTCGGGATTCATCAACACTTATTTGCATTTCAGGTGGACTTTCTATGTCATGACGATATGGACTGCCGTTATGTTGATCCTGGTGATGTTATTTGTACCTGAAACCTACCAACCAGTTTTACTTAAAGTAAAGGCGGCTAGGCTCAGAAAGGAAAGAGATGACCCCAGGTATTACGCCGAATTAGAACGGTCTACGAAAAGTTTGGCTTCCACTGTTCTCTTGTCTTCAAAGAGACCCTTCATGCTTTTATTTTGCGACCGTATGACCAGTATTTTGTGCCTTTACACTGGATTCTGTTTGGCTGTGACATATATGTTCTTTGTAGCATTTCCATACATATTTAAAACCCAATACGGCTTCTCATTACAAGCTCAGGGACTCTCCTTCTTAGGACTCATCGTAGGAATGATTTTGGCTGCTTCGATTACTCCTCAATTCATTTTGAAGATGCACAAAAGTTTGAACAAAAAGAATGGAGGAGTAGACAAGTCCGAGTTTAAATTTCTCCCCTTGATGTTTGGGGTTTTTGTGGTTCCTATAGGATTGTTCATTCTTGCTTGGACATGTTATCCACAATGCCATTGGATAGGACCAATTATTGGATCCGGTATCTACGGTATAGGAGTTACTTTGGTCTTCAATGGCATTTTCGCATACACTGTTGATGCTTACAGGCTTTACACCGCATCAGCAATGGCCACCAATTCATTCACTCGCTCAATATTAGCCGGTGCATTTCCTCTTTTCGGTTTACAAATGTATGAAGGGTTGGGAGTACATTGGGCTACTACTTTGCTCGCACTATTTGCTTGCGTTTTGATACCCGTTCCCTTCTATTTTTACAAATATGGAGAGTTCATTCGTGCTAAAAGCAAGTATACATGGAGCGAAAATTAACAATTCCCCCCTTTACCACAGTAGTTTCAATGACGACGTACATATAATAGTCTCTGCAGAGCCCTCAGCATGTTAGGTCACTTACGTAGACCAATTTTTTTCCATAATCCTAACACAATGTAACACAATGTAACACAATGTAACACAATGTAACACAAGGTAATATCTATTCTTGTCCCTGTTCTAGGGCTTTCTCCTGTATTGCTACTATGTCTTGGCTTACGTAGATTGCATCCAAAGTTTCTAACTCCGCACGGTAAATTCCTTGGATATCCGAGACTGGGCGTTGAGATCTCACGATTTTTCTGCTCTATGACGTAAATTTGCTGTCAAATTGCACTGAAAATTTTTAAGCTTAGTTATGAAATTTGGAACCTTGGAATATCGAATGGAAAGATGATCTGCCTAATCACTTAAGTGACGTCACCTAAACAAAACAACGGTAACAGGTACCATAATTAGGAGGGGATCAAAATCCCCAACACTGCAGGCTAAATATAGAAATGAAATAGTGGCCAAAAGATCCATACAACCTGTCACTTCATTGAGAAGCTTTCTTAACATTCTATTGATCGAAGAGAACGATTTTAGTTAAGAAAGCTAGCAAGTTTCCAGTAAAATCATAGTACACTGAAAAAATTTTCAAATGTGTAAGTTTTTTCAGTGTAGAGGCTTATTGGAGGCTTGTGGTAGCAATATGCAAATTAAAAGTTCGTTAATGTAGCCCACACTCATGGTACGGTTTTTGATGACCACCGAAAAAGGTTCCCCGGATTTTTATTGGTTTATTTTTAGCCCGAGGTGTTCCATGCATGTAATTAAACAAAATAAAGTTAAAAATAGAGTTGCAAATTAGCTGCGACAACTGATGTAACATTAACAAATAAGCAACCCTACCAAAATCGACAGGACCCTGAAACTACTACAACTGGGGTATATAAGTATCAGGAAAGTCCACCATATTTCAAATCATTATCTAACAATCAAGCATCAGATACAAACTTACAATGAAATTCCAAACTACCTTTAACCTTCTCGGATTGACTGCCTTGGCCACCGCCGCTTCAAGAGAGTTCGGTATCGTCACAATCCACTCTGGTTCCATGTTCCAATACGCTAGTCTTTACGCTAACAAGGGCCAAAACCCAATCTACGTTGGACTGGGTGATGAAACTGGAACCTTCTTGCTCCGTGACGATGGTTCTGTAACCTTCCAAGGCCAAAAACTTGGTCTCAACAACGACAATGTCGTTGGGTTGGCATCTGGTGACTTCCGTCAACTGAATGAATTCTCCATTGAAGACGATCACTTGCTCTACAATGGTAAGAACAGTTTCATTGCTTGCCCAGGCAGCGACAAGAAGTCCTACGTTTTGTCCACTGGCTCATGTAACTCCGGTACTGGCATTGTTTTGCGTGTTGTTGATCTGAGCTCATCTTCCTCTTCATCATCCGCAAAGCCAACTACCACCTCCAAGCCATCCACCACCGCCAAGCCAACTACTGCTAAAACGGTCACCACTACTAAGGCTACCAGCACCAAGGCTTCTACCACTACTGCCGCTGCTGTTGATGACAAGTCTTTCGGTGCTATTGCCATCCACTCTGGATCTGATGTTCAGAATGCTGCCATCAAGAAGGTTGATTCCCACACTCAAGTCTTTTCTGTTGGTGGTGATGCTGGTAAGGACATCGTTTTCACTCTCCAATCTGACGGCTCATTGAAGGACCAAGATGGAAGAGGAATCTACATCCAATCTTCCGGTGAATTTGGTAACGTTGACCCATTCGGAAAGCAAGAAGCTTCCAAGACCTTTACCTTGAAGGACGGTGACCTTGCCTACAACGGTAACACTGGTTTCTACGCTTGTCCATCTGGTAACGGTAACTCCTTATCCACTGTCCTGTGCTACGGTGGTACCTCCATTGCATTGAAGGCTGTTAACACTCATTAAGCATTAAGCATCAGGGTGTGATACCCCACTACGCATAAATCTCCCACTGTTGCATCTTGAGATTGAATACATGTATTACTAATATAATTGTAGAGTAATAAAGTAGCCAGAATTCTCAAGAGAGTGATTTTAAACGATGTCGTTTCCACTCGTAGTTTCCATACCACTCCTTACAAAACATCAGCCCAAAGATAATATGATATAATGGTTCCCTATATTTTTAAGAGTTTCTTTACCAACCAATATCATGAAAACATATTTCAGCTCAAATATGAGAAAATGGATGAAATGAACTGCAAGCCACTATTGAAACTATCAGCTGAAAAAACCAGTAAAAACAACATACTCAAGTATCAAAAACGGAATAACAGAGAAAAATAAACAGTTGAATGCAACGGGACAGTATAGTACAGAGGGTAGTACACTTCACCTTGTACTCTACTCCCAGCCACTTCAGTGGGTCCTCGAGAGTGCAACAACACCCGCACACCATTAATTGCGAGCCCTGACCCAAAGAAACGTCTGGAAGTTCTATGAAGAATAAATCATCCAACAGTAGATACTAAGTAAGAAGAGGCAATAATGGTGGTTCACAACCCTAACAACTGGTATGTAGCGATGATGACAAAGCCACGGTAAAACAGCAGCATATACTAACGGTTCCAAGGCACTGGGTAGACAAAAACTGTCTTCCTTGGTCTAAGGAATACTTCCAAGAGAAAATCGTGGGGACAAAAGTGGAAACCGATGGGTTCAAGGCTGAAATTACCACCGTGAACTCGGTAACTGGTGACTGTGATGTGACCCAGAGGAAGGGAAAAGTATTGTGTATCTACGACATGCAATTGGCTTTTGCCCTGACGGGAAATGTGGACGGTGAAGATATCAGTTTCACCATTCTGATCCCAGAGTTTGTGCACGATCAGGACGCCGATGAATATGTGTTCGAGATATCTGAAACATCCCATAAGGCACTCATTAGAAAGCAGTTTGTACCTGTGCTTTTGAAGGGATTACAGGCGTTCCAGAACGACTTGATCACTGCCCATGAGACCTCAGTGCAACACCAAACCAACTAGACTATATAAAGATCAAATAGACAGACAAAATTGTAGAAGGGGCTAATGTAGAACACGGAATCCTTAAACGTAGATTGGAGTACCAAGAGAGACATGTAAAACAAATGAACATTCACTCGGATAATGATTACATATAGGTGCAAACACCTGTACACATAGAAGCTACAATCCAGGGCAAGAAGAATAACCTCTTTAATGGTACTCTTCATTACTCTATAAATATCTACACATTTTAGCCACCCATTATCCACCAAATCCTTCAGGAACTCCCTTGGCGTGCCTCTGACCCTCCCTATTCCCTAAGTAAATCTCTGCTCTACCGTAATCATTCACATCACCGCCAAAACTATACCAAGGAATTTTACCTTGTTCGATATTTCGAATCTCCTGAGCAACTTCTTGAGTACTGAAACACATCCCGTTGGCAGGATCAAAGATCTTAGCTTCAACATTGGAAATAAGACAGAACTTTTTGTTGCCATTAGGTAGGTAGAGTGAGTTAGGAGCTTCTGTTTTGATAATGATGGCTCCAGTACTTTCCTCTTTATTTTCCTCTTCCTCTTCCACAATATCACTGAAGTCTCCAAACCGAGGTAACCGTCTAAGATCTTCAAAGAACGAATTCTCTAAATTTAATTCACTGGCAGGCTCAAAGAGTTCGTCCTTTTTCTCTTCCACTGTTACGTAAGGATTATTGATTTCACCTATTCTGGCTATGGTCTTCAAATCACGGAATCTTCGAGAGGCAGGGAGTAATGCTTGGTCGCCGAAAAGATACTTACGCTCCTCAGAGATGGTGACTTTGTCCTGAAAATCCAAAAAGTAGACCAAATTCTGACATATTTTCTGCAAAGGTCCTTCAAAGATCTCCTCTGTTTTGATTGATTGGTCTTCTTTCTTGACCTCTTCATTAACAGACGGGGAATCTGAATTTAAAGGGTCTACAACCAGAGAATCTTGTACCAGCGGATCCGAAACCAGCTCAGGATCAGCAATTTTATGGTCCAAAGATCTATCATCATGCTCATTGTGCTCGTCAGCAAACTTGACTCTTTTGGGCAGAGCCAGGTTTTTACCTGCCGCTTCAGAATTATCTGTGGCTGGCTGAGTGCCTTCTTCCTGGATGGAATCAGGGTTTGGAGAGTCAGATACACTGATATTATTGGTCTCTTTACCTTCAATCCCTTCTGTATCACCAGACTTACTTTCTGGAATGTTTGCTTTATCTAACTCTTCTGTCGTGGGGGGATTCATTTCTGTATCAGTCATGATATCTCCACCCGTTACATCATCCACCTCTTTCTTTTCTGCTTCCTTTGGAACTAACACCGAATCTTCTTCACTAGGTTCTTTCTTAATGATATCCTCCTTTTCAGGAATGGGCTCTTCAGTGCCTGATTTACTTCCTCCTTCCATGTCTATATCATTCTCCTCGATCTCCTCAGTCCTCTTGGGCTTCTCTTCCTTGTCAGCCAAGTACTTAACATAATATGGTAAGGTCTTATCTACATCACCAGGGATCCTGTCCTCTGGGACTTCAAGTTCTATTTTTCTTTTTCTCCCAGGCCGTCTTTTCATTTTAATGAGTTCAAGTCGCCGAATTTCTCTTGCTTCATCAACTTCATCATTGGGTGATTTAAAATAAGCTCTACTCTCCAATCTAATTACATCTAACATTAATGCTCTTCTCAGATGTAATAATTGTCTTTGAGTCTCCTTCTTGACAATTTCTTGTTCACGAAATTGTTGCAATGCAATGATATTGGCCTTTTCAGTTTCAACTGCTTCTTTCAATCGTTCCTCTTGAGTCATTTCTATGTATTCTATTTTGGCTACGGGTTTCATCGAGGCTCTTCTGGCCTCATCAGCTTTCAACCTCTCGGCCAATTCTCGTTTACTAGCTTTAACTGATGCTCTTGAAGATGATCGTTCAGCTGTAAGTAACAGCTCTGCGGTAAATTCAAGTTTTTGCTTCTTTGGTTGCAGTTGAGGCTTCTTTTTACCTTCAACAACTCCTGGTCTTCGAATCTCTGGGATAAGACTCTTCTTCTTACGTTGTTTCTTCTTCTTGGCCATTTCCTCCTTATGAAGTTCTCTTTCTCCTTCACTCTCATCATTATCGGTGGCGGAAAGTTCAGAATCAGAAAGATCTTCGTCTCCTGTTTCCCGTTTCCGTTTATGAGAATCTATAACACTGGTATCTCCATCCCCATTATCTTGATCATTTTCCGGGCTGTTGTCCCGATCATTTTCATCATCATCATCATCATCATCATTACCTCCGTCCATATCTTCGTCACTTGAAGCTTCGAATTCCTCGTCATTCTCGTCTTCTTGAAACAATAAATTCACGTTTTCGTCATCTTCAGAGATGAATGTCAGTTGTTGCACGGCTTGCTGCAGCTCTTCTGCTTCAATCAACTGCTTGAGACGAGATCCGGCGTTAGATCGTCTTGCTCTTGTTGCCACCAAGCTCTCAGACATTACAGGGATGTGTATTCGGCAAGTATTCGGCAAGTATTCGACTTGTTTCTTAAGATTGTCAGATTTGGAACTTGACCGATTTTTTTTTTGTTTGATAATTTTCTTTACTTCCCTTTTCTTCTTTACTGCGCTTATCTGCAGGACACACGGTGGGGGGAGCGCTGAAAAATTCCTTAGCAGGTTAAGAAGATTCATTTAAGAGTTTGGTCAGGTTTTTGTAGCAATTATGACCAGAAATGGGGTTGGATTTGCTGCTTATAGACTCTTTAGAAGTTTAACAAGCTTCAGGAACCTCAGTACACATGTAGGTCAAGATTCGATCAAAAAAACCGCCACTGCAGCAGAGGAATTGGTTCATTTCAATGCCCTTGCTGCTTCATGGTGGGATGTTAATGGACCTCAACGAATTCTTCATAAAATGAATCTCTTAAGAATGGATTTTGTGCTTCAGAACATTCGAGAGAACTTGAAGCTTAATGATCACCTTGAAGAAGATGAAGAAGAGATTTATATCCCACCTTTCGGGGTAGATATCTTACCTAAAAAGATCAGAAATCGTATTTTGACTGAGCAAGATCAGAAAAGGGACCAAATTTTGGAGGAAACTCAATGGAAAGCGTTGGATGTTGGTTGTGGAGGTGGAATTCTCTCTGAATCACTTGCTAGAATGCCTTTTATTGCCTCAATCAAGGGTGTAGATCTTTCCAAGGACGTTCTTGAAGCAGCCAAGGTTCATCTTCTGAAAGATCCACAATTGGTACTGGAGAAAAAATTGACCTATGAGCTCACTGCAATAGAAGATCTCCCCGTAGATGAAAAATATGATATCATTACCATGTTTGAAGTGTTGGAACATGTCAATTACCCTTCACAAGTTTTACAAGAAGCATTGAATAGAATTAACCCCGGGGGTTGGATATTCCTTTCTACTATCAATAGAGATTTTGTTAGTTGGTTTACTACTATCTTCACTGGTGAATATCTCTTGAAAATAGTACCAAAAGGAACTCACACTTTAGAAAAATACATTAATCAAAAGGAAATCCGTGAATGGATTGATAATGATGCTCAAAGACTGGCAAATTTTGAAGTGGTGCAAGCCAAGGGCTGTATTTATGTGCCAGCATATGGTTGGAAGATGACCAATGATCCAGATGTGGGTAATTATTTTATGGCCATTAGAAGGGCTGATTTACTGAGAGAGATGGAATGATTACGATTGAGGAATTAAAGGAACAAAAAAGGAGTTAGATAGAGAGAGAGAGAGAGAGAGATACATACGAAGTCGGGTTCACAGCTCCAATTTGGAAAGAAGGAGTCAGTGGTGGTCACCAGAAACCAGAGTAAATATATCATATACATAGCAACTCGTAAAAAAAAAGTATCACAACATATTAGTATTAAATTAAATAGTGAAGGATACCATCTTATTATATAGATATGTACTGGTAGTAGAACCAGTAGAAACCCTCGTCAAAAAAGACCAAGGACAGATGCTAAATTAGAGGACGGGGCCGGCCGGCACCCTAGTTGGCACCATTGAAAGGAGAGTAGTAGCCTTAATTGGCAACTTTGGCCGGCTCTTCTGTCTCGTCAATGAAAGTCGGCATCTTATCCGAGGTTTCTGGAGCATTAGACAAGTAACTGGGTACACCCGAGTCGGCCATTTCATTCTCAAAGTCCATCTCCTCTCCCAAAGCATCCAATTCAGCGTCCAATTCCGATTCACTGATATCATCAGGAATGTCATTACTCATCAGAAGAGATTCTTGAAGTTCATTCAGCTTATCAATCAAATCAAGCATTTCATCCTGGAGAGATTCCAACTTGTCAATATCAATTTTACCATAAGTTTTCTTTAATTGCTTGTTAGCAGTTTTCATGGCATCGATAGTGATCATAGTATTCTGTAAATTATCAGTAGTCATGGAAGCTTGAGTCATATTCCAAGATTGGTTTTCCAATTGATCCTTTTGGCCTTCGATCTGTTTACGTTGGCGTAATAGTTTCATTGCTTTCTGTTTAAGGGCAGACTTACCTGGTCCATCTCTCATCCGGGCTAGTTTCTGTTGATAAGTGGAGAGTTCAGCATTGATTTTAGAGAGCTTTACATCAAGAGAACCGACTCTATCATCGATATTTTTAACTGCATCGTTTAATGTTGGTTTGGGAGCAGCATTTTTGGAGCCAAATAAGCGATTCATGGTGCAATTTAAACGAGTTAATGGCTGCTTCTTTGATGGGTGGCACTCGAAATCAGAATAAGCGAAATCGGGACTCAGCGAAAATCAAAACCAGTGTGATGAAAGTTTTTATTAGCGAAAATCAGAACCCCACCTAAATCAAGCGCAGCTATACAATGAGAATCTGATAAATGGAAAACAGCTGAAGTCACTGGAAAATGACTTTGAAGTTAGACAAGCACTTGAGGTGTGCAGGAGTAAATATCTGTGGAGAATGGTGGTGTTTGAGATAGGCTAATTGGACGGAAAGCGAATGAAGGTTGATATACGGTAAAGAGAGTGAGTAAGAGAGAAAGAGAGTAAGAGAGAAAGAGAGAGAGTGTTAGAGAGAGGAAGAAGAAATGTATCGAACAGAGAAGGAGAAAGTAAAACCGGAACGAAAGGATAGGCAGAGGTGGATTGGAGTAGCTTCTGGTTGATAATTGCCCTAAGATTGAAAAGCCTCATAAATCCTTAATATAGATAGATTGTCTTCCGCAAATAAAGCAAAGACAAAACTTTGTACGTTTTAAAACCACCTTATAAAGTAGCCATTTCTAAACTGGATAAACCATAAAGCCAAACTCTAGAACAAACCTACAGAACCCAAGGTTAACAGACCGTGATAGAACCAAATCCGACATTACTTTAGATGGATAAAATCCGAAGAATAATTTATTACGCCACATCCTACCCGCTTCAATTTTGATGCTAATTATGGAAGCTGTCAAATGATAACTTTAATTGACACATTTGACAGTCTCGAATTGTTGCTGCAGCAACGGGGGAGTACTGCCAGGGCCCCGAGCCGTTTCATTTGAATCAAAAGACTCAGCACTCAGCACTCAGGATCTACTGCTTTGATCACGACCAGTCTAGATTTTATTTGCATTTAAACGTAGCGGGGCTTCCGTAGATTCTAAATTATCTGCCAAAGGCTTAGCAGATTGATGAACGAGATAACCGTCATTAAACTGGTGCCCTTGAACTGCCCCCTTTTCTTCACGAAAGATTAACCAATGGACAGCAACCTTAGGTCTTACGATGAATATTCGGCGGAGTTTGAGCTTAAACCTCGGGTTACGTCAACAGCGGTTCTAACGGTTGGTAGGGGGCCCATAGCTGTAAATACTTACTTTAAGCGGTTTCTTTCTTCCCTGCGTCGCAATTTTGCGTCCTTGCATCAATGATGCAAAAGTAATCTGCATCAGTTGCAACCAATTCTATATAAATGAACTCTACCAATACACATACCCTCTACATTCGTGTATTAGTAACTCACCGACATAACCTCTGGCGTGATCAGGCGAAGTTAGCTTCACCGAATTACTATTTTTTATGCCCACTGGCGGCACGGACCCTGCGGCCTTTTGAGCCGCTATTTCATCACCTCATGCATAACTTATTTCTTTTTCCACGTCAAATAGCGCAATGAGCGACCGGTTGACAGGCTGTTAGCCGGAGGGCCTGAAACGATCAAAATGGTCCCCTTATTAGCCGTTCTCTGTTAATTTATTTCCTTCATTGACTATAAACACTAGTTATTTGCCGGTTGATTCAAAAAGGCTAGCCTTGACCACGAGAGCCCTCCCTCCGCCACCTGAACCCTGACTGCTTCCTGTTCCACCCCAGATTAATTCCTCCTGATTCGGCTTCTCCCCCCGTTTTCCCGTGCAGTTCAAAGCCTCAGCGTCTTAAATAACGGGGAAACAGTTTGTGCGGAATTTTTTGTTCTTGCCAATTCTAATCAAAGGACCGGTTCTTTTTTGCCCCAGCAAGACTGCCATATTTACATCTCTTTAATGCCCGTTCCATCTCTTTCGGTGATCTGGTTCGTGGCGTCTTTACCCTTCAGGTACCTCTTCCTTTGGGTATGGACCCTTCTGGGTAAAACTCGCTTCAGAAAGTACACTCGTCGTTATGCAGAAGCTTGCAACCTTTATTTGGTGCTGAGAATCTTCCAATTTGAACCTTCTGATTGTTATCTTTTTGCCTTTTACGATGCCAAGTTCATCACCAAATGGTGGGGACGTAAGTACTTCCGACAACTCACCAGAAGTCTCCCCAGTTTTAACCAAAATTATGGAGATTATGCCTTTTGGATCAAGAAACCGTTGAATCGATCCACTGATGATCCAATTCTACTTTATCTTCACGGGGGAGGATACAAGTTCCAACTTGGACCGGGACAATTCAAAGCTCTTCTTGTTCTCCATGAACTAATCGATGCAGAAGCTGCAGAAAAGCTCCTGATACTTGTACTAGATTACTCTTTGGCCTGTTATGGAGCCAAATTCCCCCGCCAAAAAGATCAACTCAATAATGTATGGAACCAACTTACTCAAGAGGATGGTAATACCAATATTATCCCCGTAGGAGATCTGGCAGGTGCTCATCTTATTCTTACTTATCTTCAAGAACTTAAAGACTACGAATATCATAAATTATACCCCAATATCGTCTATCCTAGCCATATGTATTTGATTTCACCTTGGATTCGAACTCTTATGAATCCTAGTGAAGAAGCACCACCAGGACATCTGGTGCTTGTAAATGAGAATAGAGATTATCTCCATCTTACTAAATATAATCAAGAATCAGTCTTCAATATCTTTGGAACCCTGGATATGCTGCTATTATTCAATGATCCAGGTAGGGATCCTGTACGTCATTCTGATTGGGATTCTATCCCTTCAATTTCTGATCCAAGTCGTAAAATATTTGTGATAGTGGGTGAGGATGAGATCTTCCGTGACGATGTTATTGAATGGTGTAACGAAGTATTGGGGACCAAAATTGACCCTTCCAGCTTTGGATCTTCAACAAATAGTGAATTTATTCCTGAATTACATCGTCACCATAGTCCTGAGGATATTGACGGGCTGAAATCGACGGTTTTTATCGAACCAATGGGTATTCACGATGCAAGTTTCCTTGTGGAGTCGGAGACTATCTTTGGAGATATACAGCCTGGTGGAACTACCCTTAATGATATCGATCCAGACCGATACTTTGGTCTTTATCGTATTGCTGAACATTTAAATAGTGTCCTTTTGCCAGAGAGTCGGCTGATAAACACCATGAGAAAGAACTGAAATAATGAATATAATGGTCGAAGAGGTTGATGTAGAAGAGGGTGGATGTAGAGGAGCTACTTATATATGTCTTTATTTTATTCTCATTTGGGTCTATTATTTAACCAGCTACGTACCTACATCTACTCCCTCCACCTACTCCCTCTTGCTACACCCTATATGAATCACTCTCATTTTATTAATCCTTCTCTTTCCTACCTCTTCTGTCTATCTATCAGTCACTAATATTGATGAGTGTGGATCTCAGGAACATGCTCAACCTTAATATAAGGCCTGTAAACCGGCTTCCACATCTGGGATTGGACCCATTTCAAACACTTGTCAAAGTCTCTTGGTACAACAACCTTACCTCCAGTAGGTTTCTCTTCCTGTTCAACCCGAGCAATGCCTTCCTTAAGGGCCTGTAAAATGATAGCGGTGGCAACCTTGGCACTGACTTCATCAATTTCCTCCAATCTTGGAAGTAACCCATTCTTAGGATCTTCCATTTTGGGAGACAAATTGGCCAATTGATCAACTCCAGCAGAGATCATGGTATCGGTAATGGTAGTACATCTGGATAAAACTGCCCCTAAACCAATTCCCGGGAAGGTGAAACAATTATTGTTCTCTGAAATGGTGTACCCATCCACTGGAGGGAATGGAGATCCAGTGGCAATTAAAGCGTTATTATCAGTCCACTTCATTATATCCACGGGGAAGGCCTCGTGTAATCTGGTTGGGTTAGAAAGTGGGAACACAATTGGTTGAGGGTTATGTTTATACATTTCGGTAATCACTGGCTCATTGAAGGCTCCAGGTTGAGTGGAACATCCAATAAGAACCGTAGGCTTGATCTTGCGCACTGCTTCGAGTAAACTACGGGTATTGACTCCCTCCCATAAAGCATCTGGATCAGCATAGAGCTTTTGACCTTCACTTGCATCTTCATGCAGCTCCAAAATGACTCCACGACGGTCCATACAATGAATTCTTGACCGGGCTTCTTCAGTAGTGGCACCATGAGATCGCATGTGATTAGTGATTTGGTCAGCAATTCCGATTCCGGCAGAACCAGCCCCATAAATCAACACTTGCAGGTCCAACAAGTTACGATTAGAATACTTCAAAGCTGCAGTCATCGAAGCCATTGCCACGGCTCCTGTTCCTTGGATGTCATCATTGAAAGATGGAATCACTTCACGATATTTCCGTAACATATCCCTTCCAGTGGTGACCCCAAAATCTTCATAATGTAATACAGCATTGGGGAAACGAGCTTTAGCAGCATGGATAAATTTATCCACAAAATTCCAATATTGTTCACCTCTGACTCTCTTGAACTTGTTACCCATGTAAAGTTCATCTTCAAGCAATTTCTCGTTGTTTGTACCTACATCAAGTACAACAGGAAGAGTTCTACCAGGGTGAATACCACCACAAAGGGTCATCAACCCTAATTTGGCGATAGCAATTCTAATTCCTCCTACTCCTTGATCTCCAATTCCCAAAATACCTTCTCCATCGGAAACAACGATATAATCGATATCTTTTTCTTCACCGTAGGCCGAAAGACGTTCATCAATACCTTCTACATCATTGATGTCCAAGAAGCAACCTTCTGGCTTTCTGAATCGATGAGAGTAAGCAGCAATGGCATCTCCTTCAGTTGGAGTGTAGATAATTGGTAACATCTCTCTGATATTTTGCCTAACCAATTCGTAGTATAACACTTTGTTTTGAGTTCTCATGGAGGTACAGAAATCATTTTTAGCCAAGGGAGTTTTCAAATATCTAAATTGTTTATAGGCTCTATCGACTTGATCTTCCAATGTATTGACTTGACGGGGTAAAAGCCCTCTTAAATTGAACACTGAACGTTCTTCGAAGGTGAAAGCGGAGCCCTTGTTGAAGACAGGTGAGTTGAGCAATTGGAAACCTTCAAGATCACACTCTATGGGTCCCTCGATCGATAAACGGGTAGTTTTAGGTTTAAGGGCATAAAGAGCAGCTTTAAGACCAACTGGGGTCTTGATGGTGTGAGTGTGGACAGACTGATGTCTGATTTGTGTACGAAGCATTTGGGTGCTGCTATGCTAAAAAAAGGGGGGGGGGGATGGTTTTTGTGGTGATAGGGTTAAATCGATTCAATTCTATTTAGTCCTTAATATGTCAACGGGCGAGATGCTGATAATATTAGGGTAATATTTTATCACTATATGCCAATAAAAATATCTAATCGGGCAAAGTAGCGGGTTTGGGAGGTTTTTAGTCCGAAAGATCGACAAAGTTAAACAGAAATTGTGTAGCCTTGTTTTGTTGGATCACCAGATATACTCAACACAGTTTCACCAGGTTGGGAGCGGGGTTGCTGTTATATATGTATTAATGTGCTGTCACATCGCCGCCTTAGGTAGTCTATTACCGCGTACCATGCGGCTAGGCTGCGGCTAGACTGCGGAAAAACTCGGAACCTTTCCTTTGGACATATTTTTTCCGGACTCCTTCACGGGCAGGGGAGAGCAGTAACGTGATTGGGACCACACATTAAGAAGCGAAGCACGAGAGAAAATAGAAGGTTCCGGTCTGCAATTTTCTATTATCAGGGTAGAAATACACCGTAAATGACTACGCTTGAGTTGGCTCTGCCTTCCCTTCTTTTCCAGTTCCATCCCCCTTCCCCCCCTCTCGTCCCTGAAAGGTCTTCCGGCTTTTCCCTTCAGAGAGGGGTCCTATTCAATACCTGCAGGAATGTCGGCGCCAACTAGTTCTAGCCGCCGCAGTTTGTGCAGGTTCGGTCTGCAAAGCTTCCATCAGATGAGGTTTAGACTTTCTGTGGTTATAATATTGCTTTGATATTGTTTGTGTTCGATCGTATAGAACAGAAGTGTTCCCTTAATTGTTCCACCTTTCTTTTTGTCTCTGTATTCCTTTTCCGTTCTTTCCTTACCTTGAGATTCTCCGGCCTCGCTCCCTTTTGCCGGCTCCCCTCCTCTTCTTCTCCTCTTCCGCTATCCCATTGCGCAGATACTTTTTTTCTGATTATTGCCCTATCAGGCCCAGCGCTTGCTCATCTCGCTAGCGCTACAACCTCCGAAATGCTTCGCCGGTTTCGGGTTAGGGTTACACCACCACAGCCTTGCTACCACCATACTCGTCGTAAATAGGAAACATCTGCAGGTGTCCATCGTAAGTACTGGCCACAATTAAATGAACTCCGTTGACAACAACGTATCTTAATTGCCCACATTTTTGCACTAACTCTTTAATAGATCCAGCCAAGTCCTCGATCATCTCGTCCTCGACAATGTTATCTCCACCAGCGCCTCCACCACCGCTATTGCATCGATTAAAGTACTCTAATTCGAAATAGCTACTCCCTCGAGCTGCTCCAAGCCTGCACATCGATTCAACATAATGCTGCACTTCTTTGACAGCATCTTCGGAGTTGCGTTGAATCCGACCTTGGCTCACGTGCCAGTTACTTGAAGTTAATCTTACCCCTTGTATTAGGTCAAATTTCAATTCTTGATTAGGTAGTATTTGGCTATTGATATTCCCAATCCACACCACCCGTTCAAGCAGTGCCCTGTGTTTTAATAACCCCGGTATGAACCCGCTGATATCGATTTCGCAGCCAATACTAAGGTGCACATATTTTAATCCTGGTGATAATAGACCCAAATAATGCCCGAAAAAGGGCAATGCGTTCTTATAACTGCCGCTATTCTTACGATTATCTCTACTGAAAATTGACAAGCCTTTAATATTTGGTAAAAGCATCTCTTCAAATAGATACCCATTGATTTCCGTCACTATATCTGGTCGTTGCAGCAGTACAAAACAAGTGTCAAATTTCATTTGTAACATACTCACTTTAGAAATATCGAAGCCAAATTTCCCAAAAGAGAGCTTCTCTGGTGGTCCAATAAATTCCAAAGAAAGAAATTTCAATCCATTGATACTCATGAAATGACTCTGAAGTTCCATCGGGTTCCCACAAAGATTCAAACGATTTAAATGAAGATCAGCTACTGAAATTCCATCCATATTGGTTACTGCAAGTGAACTAAGATCAATTTTGGAAATCCAAAAAGCCCTGGACTCTAACCCTCTGATAAATAAATAGTCACTGAGAGCATCTTCTTTCTTGTATAAAATAGCGACTGCTGGAAATCTTGAAATAATCTTACGAAT
This sequence comes from Kurtzmaniella quercitrusa, assembly GCA_030570095.1. Taxonomy (NCBI): domain Eukaryota; kingdom Fungi; phylum Ascomycota; class Pichiomycetes; order Serinales; family Debaryomycetaceae; genus Kurtzmaniella; species Kurtzmaniella quercitrusa. Next base: position 160,789 of record JAJLUZ010000028.1, on the reverse strand, counting down.
AAATTCCAAGGAAAGACTAACCTCAATAGCAATAGTGTGTAATTTTAAAGGATCTAATCGATAGACATGAAGCAATTTCCAGAATTGAATCGGCGATATTGATATGTAATGAAGAGAGTCATCATTTACCCCCAAAATAACCCAATTCTCAAGAAGAACAGTTTTTGGCTTCTGCCAAGTGATCCGAATATCTCGATAGAGAAGAGTCTTGCCAATCTCTGATAACCTCTTGTTTGTCATTGTCATCGGGAGAAGATCCATCCGGGGAACATATTTGAGGATCTCATAGATTACAGTGTCTGGCAAGCAAACTAGCCCTATATTTAGTGAAGTATCATCACAATCACTTGAATTATAGTAAATAGCAGATTTAGAAGCATTGAATATGAAACCCAAGAATACAAGGATCACTAAAATGTCTACAATGTCCATAGATCATGAATGTATTAAAATCCTAAACTTTTCTTTGGCGCTTTTTAGCTGGAGGTTTTGTGATTTTGACTTTGCGTTCCTCCGTTTCTTCCTCTTTCACCACTGCACGCTTAGATCCAAGCTTTTTTTGAAGCTCAGGAACATAACAACTAGTCCGACCACCCACTGTAATAAAGTCAACCTCTTTCCCGTCAGCAATTGTTGCTTTTGGTCCATTCTTTCTACGTTTACCCCATCTATACAACATGAGCCAATCTTTAGGAAACTTCTGAACATCTCCTTCTACGCCCACTGAAAATTGACATACTTCAATGATTGAATTATACAATCTTTCAATTACAGGGTCCACTTGATCAGTAAGGGATATCTTGCTAGATAAGACTTCTTCAGGATGGATTCTTGCATGGTACACAATTTCGTCTGAAACCCAATTGCCTATCCCTGCAAAATACTCTTGTTCTTGCAAAAGCGCCTTAATTGGTTTCTTTTTGGAAAGCACCAATTTATTAAACTCTTCAAGTGATAATCGGTCTCTTCCATGAGTGTCTGGATCAGGATCTCCGTATTTAAAATCTTCATTCTTTACTGGGCCGAGAGATGGATCTTTAGAGTAATCTGGCCCTAATTTGATGAAAGGTTCTTGTTTTAACAATTTTTCATCGGTTTCTACATCCTCTCCAGTCAAAAACCGTATTCTGCCTAACCTACGAGGATCTACATAAGAGAGCTCTAAGGTTTCATTTCCCTTGACAAGATCGAGTTCAAGTTTAGAGAATCTAGGAGGCCATTCTTCCTCTTCTTTGATTAATTCTACCGCTGGTTTTTCAATATTGGCCTCAACTTTCACTGATGTCATCTTTTCCAACACTTTTTTGTCGCCACCATTCTCCATGAAAGTTAAATGGGACTCTACATTTTTCATTTTAATCATGCCTGTCATTCCGAAATGCATGGCTAAAACCCCAGACAGCTTGTTCTGGAGCAGTAGACGTAACCAGAAATGCTTTCCATGTCTTCCAACCGAGGTAATCGTTGCATTGGACAAAGATTTTTCTAATATCTTTAAGTCGTCTGCAGCATTTGGATTATTTTTGAGCAATGGAAACAAGAGTGGGTCATTGTAGAGGCCCAATTTATGAATTTTGAAACCAATGACATTTCTTCTCAACTGAGCTACAACATGAGAAACCTATAGAGTTAGTGACGATCAATTGAATCCACTAGAAGGTACCCCAGAACATACTTCGGCCACTTCAGGCATCTTGCTTGCTTTTTCTAGTTGGAAGTCTTCGAGAAAAAAAAAATCATGCTTAAGACATGAAAAAATATAAGTGCTCCACGGCAGGATCGAACTGTCGACCTTCAGATGACACAGATGATTCTATGAGACTGACGCTCTACCGGCTGAGCTAGTGAAGCAACTTATGAGAGTTTCCGAATGCGAGAGAACCAGACTATATTGCAATTTTTTCGGTTGCAGTGCAGTTTTCATACCATCATGATGCAACACGGCAAGAAAAAAGATATATAATAAGAAGTAAGATTTATAGGAGAAAGGACATAGAGGACTTGCAGAACAAGAGAGGTAGAGCAAAATTTGTAAGATAGGGTAAATAGAGCAAGACATAGAGAATAAGAAATTATGATTTAGGGGATGGCTACTCATAGTTACAAAACAAACCTTTATTGCCCACTTATAACCTACGATTCAAGAAATCAACCACCCTAACTGTAGAGAAGAACTCGTTCTTATCCAAGTCAGAAACAGTAATTATCTTACCAGCCTTTTCAGCCTTAAGCAACTTTCGCAACAAATGGTTCTCGAAGAAAAACACCGCATCATGGACACCCCATGGTTCCACGTAAAGTTCTACGGCGGCCTTACCAGGAGAGGCCTTTCTAATATAACTATGAATCCTTGGATCGTATACATTTTTCGAATTACCGAAGACCACTCTTTCATTCAAATCACAACCAAGGGCATAATTTCCAAATTCCATAACATCATCTCTGAACACTTCGTCCTCACCACAGATGACCAAAACAGCGTTGTTTTCGTCTGAATAAGATGGAATGTTTTTCCAGTCTTCTGAATCTTGTGGTTGTTTAGAGTTTGGCGAAACAGTCAAGGAATGTAAGTTCGATCTACCAATCAAATGGGTTAACAGAGGAGCATCCGAGAAGTATTTGAATCTAATATAGTCGTATGAATCGTTATCATAATATGATTTTCCGGGCACAAATTGGTTGATTTCAGGAATCAAACGAACCCAAGGGGAGATCAAGGCCAAATTTCTAGGATAAATGGGGTCGATAAGGGTTTTTTCATCGGCCAATTCCTTTAAGTATTGGGTGTAAGAAACAGCAAGATTACCACCAGAGGAGTCACCGTAGAAAGTTATATTCTTGTTTCCGTCTCTGGCGGTAAGATTCTGATAGGTGTGATGCAATTCTTTTAATTGGGTTGGAATGGGATATCCCCAGGAAACCAAGCTGTAATCCAAGAGCAAGATCGAAGTTCTCAGACGAACCTTTGGATCCAAAAGCTTATATGTTGCAAGTAAAGACTCAACTTGCTCTGGAGAAGTCTGCAAAAAGTATCCGCCTCCGTGCAAGTAAACCAAAATGGGGTCATCATGGTGTCTTCCTGGTTGTTTTACTACCCAATAAGAGTGTCTGTCGTAGGCTTGACCGTAGCTAGGAAGAGACTTGGTGAGAGCAGGGAATCTCCAACCAATTGTATTTTTAAGAATAGAGTGACTGGTTTCTAAGGAAATAATCTTACAGTCGGTAGACTTCATGGAGAGAGCTTGACGATAAGTAGTAAGCTTCAAGACCTTCCACAAGTCTTTTTTGTACTTTCTAATAGAGGTTCCAACGGTGAAGTATTTAATGATGGCCAACAAAAGATTCACGGGCAAGCCGAGGAGCTGGAACACACCCTTCAAGGTGATGAACGCAGTCATGTTCTGAAGTATCTTGAATAATTGCAAAGAGGTGTAGTTTTATACTTGAAGCATTATAGAAACACGTGAACATTCTCCTGGCGGGGGTTCACATGTGATCAGGGCGGATGTGGTGGATGATGCCGAGGGAGATACAGAGAGACAGAGAAAGAGAGAATGTGTGTGTGAAATTCGTAGGACTACATGAATGATGAATCGAAGGCCCATAGATGCTACGCTATAGTTGAGAACGGAAAAATCTGTTTACTTTGGTAAGACTGAATGGTGCTTTCACAATTAATTTCTCGGTAGGGTATTTATTGATCGATGCGATCAAGAGGTTGGCAGAGTGTAAGAGAAGGAATTATGCAGGGACCACTATCAAACAGAGACAACATTATGCAGAATGATGATCAACAGGCTTCATGAATTTGATGAATATGATGAAATTAACGAATTTGGTGATATTTTGAATGAAGATACCACTTTTAACCACCATGGGGACACGTAAAGATGGTGGTTGAACAGCGAATGGTAGAAAATACCCCACAATTCGATTTAATGAGGGGTGGGAGCGGTTAGTGCGGGATTCTGTGCAAGACAAAAGTCCGCTATTTAGCAGGCAGGAAAAAATTGGCGGGACTTCTGTAAGGAGGGCTAAAAGGCAGACTGTTTGCAGTTGAAAGGATTAAAGTGTACCGTTTTATTGGGGTTATCTGCGTCTGACTGTATACGTCATCGACTCTCCTACTTCCCATTCATTTTCTTTCCCATTTATCTTCTTCCATCTGCCCCATTTATCTTCTTCCATCTTCCCATTTATTTCTTCCATCTGCCCCATTTATCTTCTTCCATCGTACTCTTTCAATTCAATTTTTCTTCTTCCATCTTTCTCTTTCAATTTCATTACCTTTCCTTTGTCTATAGTTCTTTGGCTTGCTCTCCTATTAGCAGTGAGACTCTCCAGATGGAAGAAAATTGTTGGCAGAGATGGTTTTTAACACCGAACTTAAATCACAATTCCAGCTCAACCAAATATATGCTTCTCCCATTCTTTTATACATCGCCTTTGTAACTTCCAGTTCAGACCATGACCACTCCTTTTCTATCCATCTACCCGTGGCCAAGCCACCTAAACCCCGAGAACTTATTACCACCCCCACACCGTCCTTCTCGGCGATTTAGCGAGAAAAAATGGCCCTTTTGATTCGACAACGGCCGGCAGGACGCGAAATAATTTTGTTGGCCTCGGAATTTTTCAGCAAATTGTAAAAAACTGGAGAAGCAAAGAACTCATCATCAAGTAAACTTCAAATAGACACATCGAAATGACCGTTGAAGAAACCATTAAGAAGCTCGAATCGAGAATTGTGGACTTGGAAAAGAAGGCTGGTATCATCCCAGACGTACCAAAATCTATCCGTATGGTTTTAATCGGACCTCCAGGTGCTGGTAAGGGTACTCAAGCACCAAACTTGAAGGAAAAATTCTGTGCTTGTCACTTGGCCACTGGAGACATGTTAAGAGCTCAAGTTGCCGCCAAGACTGCCTTGGGAGTTGAAGCCAAGAAGATCATGGATCAAGGTGGACTTGTTTCTGACGAAATTATGGTTGGCATGATTAAGGCTGAATTGGAAGACAACAAAGAATGTCAAAATGGGTTCATCTTAGATGGTTTCCCAAGAACCATTCCCCAAGCAGAGAAGTTGGATTCCATGTTGGAAACCAGAAAGACTCCTTTGCAATCTGCTGTAGAATTGAAGATCGACGACGAATTATTGGTTGCTAGAATTACCGGTAGACTTGTCCATCCAGCCAGTGGTAGATCTTACCACAAGCTCTTCAACCCACCAAAGAAGGAGATGACTGACGATGTTACTGGTGAGCCATTGGTTCAAAGATCAGATGACAACGAGGAGGCTTTGAAGAAGAGATTGGTGTCTTACCACAAGATGACTTACCCAATTGTTTCTTACTACCAGAAGAAGGGTATCTGGGGTGGTGTTGATGCTTCCCAGAAGCCTGGCAAGGTTTGGGCCGACATCTTGAAGTGTCTCGGTCAGTAGATTGTATATAGGCCGAATAAATGTATACTAACTTAAATAGTAAGTAGGGGGACATAAGATATCTTGAGCTGCCGAGCAACTATATTAATATCTATGTGTTTATATCTGTGTGTTTAAGTTTATATCTATACGTCTATGTCTACATCTACATGTCTACCATATATATATTTTAACATTTACGAATGTCTTTCGTCTTCTTTATTTTCTCCCTCTCTTCGATCTCTACTACATTTGTTGTATGACACTGATATTTACTATAGCTATACACCACTTTATACTTCTCTCTCTCTCTCTCTCTCTCCATCTCTCTATCCCTCTCTCTCTCTTGTCGTTCATGACTTTGGACATTTTCTTTCTTTCTTCGCTTTCATTTCTTTTCTTCCTCCTTCATTTCTCCTCTTCCCTTCTCATCTCTTCACTCATTCTCCTCTCCCCTTCTCATACCCTCTCTCGCTTCGCTGCTGCTCCTCCAATGTCCTCCTCAGCTCGCCTCTTCTTAAGAGTCTCATCGTAACATGTAGCATGAAATATCTTTCTACTATTGGTACCTTCACCAGGAGCCCATATACAATTGACCCATCTCCATTCCCCAGAGTCATCATCATAGGTAGCATTAATTTGATCATGACAAATTTGACACTTATTAATCATATTAGTCTCCGTTGATGGAATGACTACAAAAGGAATTTCTTTAGGTCCAGAAGGTTCATTATCTCCATTATCTCCTGCATCAGCTCCACCACTAGTGGCATATTCCAACAAGTTTTCATCACGAAATTTGACCCAATCATAATCATCTAAATACCAATTACGGGATTGAACTACTACCAGACCACTAGAAAGCTTTTTGTTAATTCTAAAATGCCAATCCAAATGGAATCGTCTCTTTTCTACCCCTTCAGGATCACTAGAAAATCGTTTACCACATGTCCCACACTTAGCTGGCTTACCACTATAAAGAAGTGAAGATAATTGCTCAGTTGGAGCTTCAGAGGAAACAATAAATTTTTGAAGATCTTCCGACAGTTCTATAGATATTTTAGTCAATTCTACATGTTTTAAAGTCTCATATTCTGTTGATCTCAAGAGCTTTGATGATCCTCCATTGTAATCAGCATGATTTCCATTAGCAGCATTTTTTTGGTACTTGATTTTAGGGATTATTACTGAATAGGTGGGCTTTGATCCTGGGATTAAAGACTGATCCATATCAATAATACCACTAGCTACCAAGAGCTTGAAAAGATCTGGTGCTCGATTTACCCGGGGCTTGATACTCACAGAGCTAGCAACGGGTAAGTTCGGGGTTCTAGGAAGAGATGAAGGGGTAGTCGAGTTGTTTTGAGGATAATTATGGTTATTTTGAGGATAGTTTTGGTTGTTTTGGCTATTTTGGCCATAATTTTGACCATTATTTTGGTTAAATTGACTACTTTGACCATAATCACGGTTCATTTGATTATTAAGACCATAATTTTGATTCTGTTGACCATAATTTTGACTATTTTGACCATTTTGACCATAACTTACAGTATTTTGAATATTTTGACCATAACTAACACTATTTTGACTACTTTGACCATAAGATTGACCACTTTGACCACCATAAGGTTGACCATTTTGACCGTATTTTTGACCAGAGGGACCAGAGTGACCATTTTGAGCTTTTCCACCATTAAAAGTTTGTAGATTCTGCTTGACTGGCAGCATAGTTTGCTGTTTCATCAGATCCAATTGAGTTTGGATTGCCAGGAGGTCCTTTGATTTCAAAGCCTGACTTGAGAGAAGCGCTCTCAATTGGCGCAATGCATTCAACCGTTCTTGCAGCTTCCCATCTGATTGTCGTTCAAAATCTGGGATAAGCAGATCAATGTCAGCAATTAAGTGGGCATTAGTTAAGGGTCCACTACCGATACTAGGAGGTTTCAGGGGTAAAGACAGTATCGTGGTGGATACGTGGACGTTACCTGGTGATGCTGCATGCAAGAAATGAGAGATTTTATCCATTTGATCGGCTGGGAAGAGTGGCAAACCAGTTCCCTTTGTTTTGGTAAGCTTCCAAGTTTCAAACATGTTTCTAAGTCTTTGTCTGACCTTTTCATCGACTAAGACGTAAGTTTTAGAGTAGATTTGAAAGATTTCGTTTCCTACAAGAATATTGTAAGGGTTTCCCACTGATTTACAGATGGAATCCAAGAGATATATTGCTGGAAGTTTGTAATCAGGGATGGTTTTATAGATTCTGGATTTGATTGTGTCGATAATTCCAGCGGCGACGTCGGTATTTTCGGCGGCTATGGTAGTTAATGCATCGATTATTGGTCTGGCGGGAAAAGTGAGCTCACTCAAGCTCAGAGCGTAGTCCTGGAGGAGTGTTTCACGATCCGCCATGATGGTTGAGGAATAGGAAGAGCAAGAACGAAAAACGGCGAAATTTGTAGAAATGGAGGATGAGGAGGGGAGTGGGAGGAAATGGAGGAGGATGAGGAAGGGGGTGGGAGAAATAAGAGGTGGGAGGAAACGGAGGGAAGAAGCGAAGTTATATACAGGAATACAGAAGGAGCTGAGACTCTGACGGCAAGAAGAAACGGGCTGCAATAGAAAGCAGTAAATCTGAGGCGGGATGAGGAGAGAAGAGATATGCGAATTGTAAACGAAGCTGTTAGTTAAACAGGTCAGAAAATCTGTTTTACCGAGATAGCCAAAGCCATCTCGTGGTGCGTTACGCACCGAGAATATAATACACCCACTCTAGTACACACATGCTATTACATACACTATTACGTATCCCTATCACATGCACTCTATTACATCTTCCCATTCATATCTATTTCTTTGCTTTTCTTCCATTTGACTTCCTTTCTCTCTTCCTTTCTCTCTTCCCTTCTCTCTTCCCTTCCTCCGTCCTCTACCAAAAAATTTTTTTCGTATCGGGCAGGTCTCAAATTAAGCGCGGTGCCACACTGTGAACACAATTTTCCACTGATTCAAAGTCGTCTTCACCAGGAACTGGCCCCTACAAACATGTCCCCAGCAGCCCCTACCGATAAAAAGCAATCCGTAGCAGCCCGAGTTCTCGGTTCTGCCTCCGCTGGTATCCTCGAGATCGGGGTTTTCCATCCAGTGGACACTATTTCAAAGAGATTGATGTCTAATCATGGTAGGCTCGCTTCTGCTTCTCAATTGAACTCGATCATCTTTAGAGAACATGCCCTGGAAGCATTTGGTAAGAGAATTTTCACTCTTTTCCCCGGGTTGGGATATGCTGCTGTCTACAAGATTCTTCAAAGAGTTTACAAATATGGAGGTCAACCTTATGCCAACGAATTCTTGACCACCAATTTCAAAGATACTTATGAAGGATATTTTGGGGCTAAGACTGGTAAGGCACTTTTATCTGCCACTGCAGGTTCTCTTATTGGAATTGGTGAAGTGGTTTTGTTACCATTAGATGTGTTGAAGATTAAACGTCAAACTAATCCTGAATCTTTCAAGGGTAGAGGTTTTATTAAAATTTTGGCCGATGAAGGTTTTGGTCTTTATCGTGGATGGGGTTGGACTGCTGCTAGAAATGCCCCTGGTTCTTTTGCTCTTTTTGGAGGTAATTCTTTCGCTAAGGAGTACATTTTTGGCCTTTCTGACTACTCCTCTGCCACTTGGGGTCAAAATTTTGTTACTTCGATTTTTGGTGCCTCTGCCTCTTTGATTGTTTCCGCTCCTTTGGATGTGATTAAAACCAGAATTCAAAATCGTAACTTTGATAACCCTGAATCTGGATTTACTATTTTAAAGAATATGGCTAAACAGGAGGGTATTTCTGCTTTTTTCAAAGGTTTGACTCCTAAATTGTTGACTACTGGTCCTAAGTTGGTATTTTCTTTCGCTTTGGCACAATCATTGATCCCAGCATTTGATAAGTTATTGAAATAAATGTATATAGAGGGTAAATTGTAGGGAGAAGGAGGGAAAATTGAAGAAGTCTAGGAAGGAAGAGGGGGAAGAAAAGAAGAAAAAGAGGAAGAGGAAGAGATAGAAGAGAGGGAAGAAAAAGAGAAGATGCAGAAGAAAGGAAAAGACATGACTAGTGCTGGGTTGTATTCTTTCGGTGGTCCATAATTTCTTTCCTGTGAAGATTTTCCTAACCTTTTCCCGTCTTTTAATTTGGAGATATCATATTCAAATAGGGACGAACGAGGAGATGTGAAAAAAGGAAGCATACAAAATGAAGACAATGACAAGTAAGAGAGGGATGAGATGTATATGAATATTACGTGAGTATTCAGCAATGTCTGAACATCCCATCCCATGCCGTCTATACTCTCATCTCATCTCTTCTTCCCTTTTCATCTATTCTTCCTTTTTCATCTCTTCTTCCTTTTTCATCTCTTCTTCCCTCTTCATCTCTTCTTCTCTTCTCTTCTCTCTTCCCTTTTCATCTCTTCTCATCTCATCTCATCTCTTCTCTTCTCTTATCTTCTCTTCTCTTCTCTCTTGCTAGCTTCCCCAGAAATCCCCATTGAGCCGCACTCGATGCTTATTAAGACACTCAAAAAATTGCCACATTGCTAATTCATCGATTCATCATCACTTCATCTACTATTGCTTCGCCATCTGACCTTTGGATAGTCATCCATAGCTTCTTTCAAACAGCTTCTTATAAAAACCTCAACATCATTCCACTCCCATCCTCAATCTGAACCAATATGAAGGCAATACTATGGATAATGCATGTGTTAAAATTGAATGTATTTCAAATCATCGTATCTAACAGTCGTTCCCTGTCCCTTTCGTTAAAGCATATCGATGACAGTTTATTTGGGACGCCGTGTGAATGCCAACATCCGGCTGATGCCCTGTTTGAATGGACTAACATTACCGATCATCCCGTGATGTAGATCAAGAGGGAATCCTCAAGCGGAATCGAAATGACCCCATCGTCTTTTAAATCAGAAAACAATGACCCCGGTGATGAACCAGAAAAAGAAGGATCAGAGAAGCCCTGAATTTCCAATACCCTTGGGATCAGCAGCCTTGGGATCAGCAGCCTTGGGATCAGTAGCCTTGAGATCTACAGATGTACCCATCATGATGTTTGTCTTATCCTATCCCTTCCTTAGTATATTCAGTCTTCGACTAAGCCTTAGTCTTTCTTGCACGAATCTTTAATTCTTCAGATACCATATATGGTTAATTAAATTTATAATTATATAGATACCTTCAAATATATACAACAGTGATATTATACATCGTACAATAGTGTCATCATATATCTTACATCCCATGACTAAGATCATTACATCAACACATGATCTAAATGTTTAAGATACTCACTTCATACTTACTTCATACTTACTCCATACTTACTTCAGACTTATTTAAAATTCACTTCATACTGCTTCATACTACTTCATACTACTTCATACATCCATCACTATATATAATTCATTTCATATGGAGATTTTTTGCATCTTTCTGATTAATACTCCCCTGGTATTTCAATACTATCCACACCAAAGGCAGTATATATACCCGTATCCTTCAAATATTCCACCTCTGCTGGCCATTTGACCCTGCCAACCTTAATATCTAACTCTTCAGCTCCACATTCGCCTTCACCCTCAACTATACAAAGACGAACTAATGCCTCCGTTTTACGTTTATCTCGGGCTAACTTCTCCAGAATTCGTTCTCTTAAACCTCCACTAGTGGCAGAGATATTGATTGCACTCTTGAGAAAGTTCTTACAGTTTTGTAAAAGAGCTCCTCGACTCAGAACCGCTGCTGGTGTCTTAATCTGGCTTCTCTGGAGCTCTATATCTGCCCGTTCAATATATAAGGCACATATTTGTGCTATCACTTCTCCCAATCCGTCTAGCTGTCCAGATGGTAACTTTTTGAGCTCTTGCACTTTCTGATTCTCCAACTCAATGGCACTCTTATACAAGTTGGTTCTCTTGGTCAAAGTGGTCCATAAAAGAGTGGCAATATCTTCTTCCACCGTCAAATCGATTTGATTTCGATCTAAAAAGATTTGTAGATTATCAGCGGCCAGCATGTACCTCTCAGGGGTCTTGGGAAGCTCATCTGAGTCCCAAGCAGATACAAGGGCTGATAGATCGTTCTGGAATGTCTGTTGGATACATGTCTTGGTGATTTGGAGATCTGCAACTTGCTCTGACGATACTGGCAGCAAAAACTCGTTATCAGCGGTGAAAGTCAGCATCAATTCATCTGATACATGGAAGAATCGGGCTGTATAAGGAGCTATCAACTTCAGTACCTCTTGGGATTGTTCTGGTGATCCCACACTTTCACAGATTGCTTGTACTAGCTTAAAGGCAACAAGAATTGTTTCAAAAAGGTCACTGGGTTGAAGCACTTCCTCTCCTAGAACCTCCTGAGCCTGTGTTTGAGTATAGTCACTTGAACTCGAACTCGAACTCGTACTAGAGTTGGCGTAGACGGGATCTACTTGACTACTTTGATTGGTGGAATTTTGGCAGTTTTGAAGCTCCAGCACAAATGCTTTCAAAATGACGGTTTGACGGTCGATAACTTGACTTATAACATCCAAATTGTACTTGGAATCAGTCAAGATTGTTCCAAAGTCATTATTATCACCCCCATTTCGGGTTTCAATATCTTCTGTATTGACTAAAACGGTGTTAAATAGTAAGTCTAAGGGAACATCGACCGAACTTTGTTGAGCAAACAGAATGGCGGTTTGATGGGCAATGATGATGTTTTCTAATGGCTGAACTACTGCTCGTTGTGATCCATCAATAGCGTCATTCACATTGGTTAATAGACGGAAATTGACTCCATCTTTCTTGGTAAAATTGGTGTAAACATGAAAGAGAAGACGACTAGCATTGTAGTATGCATCGAAATATCCTGATTTGGAGAGCTTTATACCATCAGTATACAGTGAAAAGGCTCTTTGAAAGAATCTAAGAGCTTTTGAAAGATCAGATCCTAGCCAACGGTCTCCAGATTCTTCGAATGTAGTACCCTGATCGACATATTCCTGAGCGGTTTGAGGTTGTACTGCTGGAGTCGATGGTTCTTTAAGTCTTTTTGGAAGTTTAAGGCCGGGTTCTATTTGGTTAGAATGAATATATCAAGAATGATGGAGTAATTGAAAGAAGAGGGTTTAAATCATTTTAAAGAAGCTGTTTACATATAGTACCAGACGGAGCATTTGTGCAACTTTTTACTCCCCCTCACCCCCCGTATATACTCCTAATTGTACAGCTGCTCTTAACTTACTTTTCATAGATCTTATTTAGATGATATGGAAGAGAAGAGCGATGAAATATTTCATAATCGATATTTTAGAAGAAATAAAGTCCAGCAATATTTTGGCAATTTCATAATTTTAAAATCTTATCAAGTAGATAAAAGAAGTAAACAAAGAGGAAGGACCTTTTACCGATGGTGCTCGTAGAAATACAAACTCTGAGTATTTCACAACTTCCTAGCGCGGAACTCATAGCGGCAAACCCAGAGAATAAATATGTGGTGGGACTTGTGGCTAAAGTAATGTGTTTCTATCGAGACCCCCAGTGGGTTAAACTGAGACCAGGTGTATTAGTTGTGTCTGATTATACGGAAAATGAACAATTGATGGATCCCTTAAATACTCCAAATGAATTTATTACCAATGGTCTTGTGGTCCCGAAAAAGTCATTATTATCAGTATCAGTACCTCATAGCTATGAAGAGGAAGTCAATCGAATCATAGAGAAAGAAGCCCTAAAGAAGCGGATATATTATGATTACGAAAAGTTCAATTCTTGTCTGGTGCATAAATCCGACATGTGGGTAGTTATAACGATACATTTGAAGCTCTATGAGGGTCAAATTGAGGGGATATTGATGGATGATATAAAGATGGCCCCAAGTAATCTTGGAAGGAAAGGTCCTGACGGTAAGCTTCGAACCAAGACCAATGAGTTTATTTACGAGCCACAATTTCTGGATGATGAAGAGCCATTAGAGGATTCAGAGCCTATAGACGACGACATAGATGATTCTGTTTATAAACAGAGCGGCAGAGATGGGGTGAATGTTTCTGATATAGTAAGGAGACACGAAGTCAGTGATGAAGAAGAGATGGAAGAAACAAATAATGATACACAAGGAGAGAACTATAAAGGAGATAACCAAATACGAGAAAATAATTTATCAGACGATAATAGACCATATGCATCAATTACCACGTCTGCCAAGATCAATGCAACCAGAGAGACATCCGAGAGGTGCAATAAAGAAGCGCAAAAAGTGGCGGAGATTGGATCGGGGTCGGATTCGAGGAATGAATTGGAGACAGCACTGGACCGTAATCCCTCAATGTTTGTGCCCAAGCATCCCACAGCAACCCAGATGCAATTGCAGCAGCTCGATCTCGACGCTGCCGATGGCAGAGTATATGAAGTAGAAGGATGGGTGCAAGCATTCCACCCCATTCCGTTTGTTGTGCGTCCTTTCGGAAAAACTGCACGGGCGATGCCAATAAAGATATTTTTGGGATCCAAGAACTCTGGAGGGCAGATTATACAACTTGAAGTTGTAGAGGACCAGCAATTAGCTCTATTTTGGGGCGTTACAGAGATAGAGGCTGTAGTGGCTAAAATAGACCTACTTGAACGCCAAGCACGATTGTTGATAGGACAGCGGCTCACAGTGCGGATCAGAAAATGTTCATTAGCTATGGCGGGAGCGGAGCGGGCTTATTGGCGGATTGTGTCAAGTATTGACGAGATGGTGTAGGAGGTGATTGGAGTAGACGCTAGAGAATAGAAAAATGAATAATGGAATAACAGAGTAATAGAGTAAGAGAACATAGATTTAAAGTGTAAGTGAAAATAGTAATAGCCTTAGTAAAGATTGATAGAGTGAAGAGTAAAGAGTGATAGAGTAATAGAGTAATAGAGTAATAGAGTAATAGAGTAATAGAGTAAAGAGTAAAGAGTAAAGAGTAAAGAGTAATAGAGTAAAATAACGGTGCAGAGTGTAGATAGTAACTTGCATCATTCATATCATTCATCATCAACGATAGTGCTACATTCAACTGCCTTGTCCTCTGTCATTCATGGTCCTGCCGCGCCTCGCAGTTGCTAAATATAACGCTAGCAGTGGGCGATGCAGGCCGCTGCGCCAGGTTTTTGCTGGTAGTCGCCTAGTTACAGTTACAGGAGCGAGGCTGAAGGATCAGGAGGGGGGGGGGGATGGGGGAGCAGTTACCGGGTATATAGATCAGGGATGGCGCCAGGTAGTAACATTTCTATCATTATAGAGCAAACGTCCCTATTCTACCTAAGATAGAATAGACAAACTTAAATACCCCCAGTTATTTCCACTAGTTTCAAAGCATCTTGTGTCGCTGGCTCATACCCCAAACAGTTTTCTAGGCACCACGCTTTTCTATCTGAGCTCTCACTAACTACACGGTTTTAAATTTTAGTTAACCCGCAGTTACATATTTTTCATTTGATCTTATCACATCACATAATCCAGAATCATCCACAATATGGCTCCCGTTGTGCCTGATTTACACCAATACCTCAAACGTTTCGACGTCACTTCAACTGCAAAATCCTTCAAGTCATGGGACACGTGTATGGACAACAAAACCTGCAAAATCGTTGCTATTGTCGGCATTTGTCTCGCGTCTTTCGTTCTCTTGTGGTTCGTGTTCGCGATCTTGAGCTGCTTGTGCATGGGTAAACAAATTTTAGAAGGATGTTGTTGCTGCTGTGCTCCAACCAGAAAGGTCTACGTTGAACAGCGTCCACAAACTGCTTACGACAACCCTCATATGTATCCTCCTACCCCTGCTCCAGCCATGTATCAACTGGCACCAGCACCAGCCCATTTTGCCAACCAATATAATGGGTACCAGCCTGTACAACGCGAAGTTCATGACGATGAGAATCCATTTGAGGACAAGAAGTACCACGACTACAGGTAGTACGGACGAAACAATACATAATATGAGATATGAATGGTGTAGAAATGTATAAGTAGGTGTAGGGCAGAAGTGTCATAGAAATTTAATTAAATGGGTAAACCCCTACACTATAAGCAATATAAGCACTATAGGCACTGTGACATAGTATACTGTGCTATTAACACAACAACATGTTAAGCACATTAAGCACGTTTAGCACTTAAACCACTCAGCCCATACACTTGACCGCTTCATTTCATTCCTCTTCTTCTATCAGTAGTGTCATCATTTTGAACTCCTTTGAGCTGCAAGTTGATTAAGTCGTTTAAGCCTCTTCTACGCCTCCTCCAGTTATTGCCACTTCTATGCCTTCCCTCTTTACCTCTCTACTACCTAATCTCTCTACACTGCTTGTCTATGCTGTAAATTGCGTTATAAACCACTCCTTTACTTCTCATCCAAACTATATATCTATGGATTGAGAGACCTCTAACGACTCCTGGGGTTCTTTCTTTGTTCCTCTCCTACCAAAAAGAAAAAAGCTTCTTGGTCAATGTTTGTTATTTAACCAACCATCAAAGTCTCTTCATCAGAGAAATCGTAGGTTGGAATCTCCAAGTTCAATGGAGCTGGACCTTTTCTGATTCTTCCAGAGATATCGTAGTGGGAACCGTGACATGGACAGAACCATCCACCGAAATCACCGGCTTCACCAATTGGCACACATCCCAAATGAGTACAAATACCAATCATAACCAACCATTCTGGCTTAATAACACGGTCAGAATCATTCTGAGGGTCTCTCAATTTAGAAATATCCACTTCATTGGCTTCTTCGATCTCAGCGGCAGTTCTATGTCTAATGAATACTGGCTTACCTTGCCATTTCACAAGAACATTCTTACCTTCTGGGATAGCACCCAACTTGACTTCAACTTTAGCCATAGCCAACACATCAGCAGAGGCAGACATCGATGATAAGAAGGTTTCCACCGTGGATTTAGCACCAGCAGCCCCTAAAAGGCCCAAAGATCCAACCATGAAGTAAGTGAAATCTCTGGACTTATCAGCAGACTTGTGGTTCAAGTAGCTGGAGAAGTCGGGCTGTTGGTAGCTGGAGAGAGAGGCCAGTGTAGAGGACAAAGCTCTGACTGATCCTCTCAATCCCTGGCTTCTCATTGATCTGAAGGCAAGCGAAGACATCTTGATGTGGTCTGAATAGGAATGCTCGAAATTTTGTTTAATTGGATTTGAATTGCATTTGAGAAATGGCGATTGGCTAGCGAGTGATGTCCGGGTAAGCGCAACTAGGAGTGCATGTAATCGGGAGAGAAGTCGGAAATGGGGAATGGGATGTGGGAGAAAATGGGATTATTGGACCATTATATGGAGAAATTGTGGGCCCATATACAGTGCCATGGTGATGGGTGCATGATAGAGAGTGTAAGAGGATTTGTATAGGGAGAAGATACGTATAGAGAGAAGATATGTATAGAGAGAAGATGTGTATAGAGAGAAGATGTGTATAGAGAAAAACAGAGATAGATACACGCAGGAAGCTTTTAAGCATAGTTTCTGTGGAGTTGTTTTTGATTCAATTTCAATCAAGATCACCATCAAAAATATTTTGTAAACCTAGAATCCTTAGTTACTGTATCTTCAGATACTTAGAATTGTCACCATCTCTGAACCCTCTATAATAATTAACCTCTACAAAAGAAAAGGAGACCTCTTGTAAATTATATGCAAGCAAACTCTGGATGACACAGAGTAGAAACCGATCATGAGTAACAGATGGCTGTCTAGTTCGATTTCGGGAATAAGCTACTTCAACTCAAAACCAGAACTTTCGAAAATCGCCATTTCCAATTTGGAAATCATCAATTCTCGACTGGTATAATCATACAATACCAATTCATTGAAGCATGTATGAGCTAATGGTATCCGGTGTCGACCTCCCTTGGTGTTTCGGAGGTAAGTAATCTTCATGCTAAAATTTTGCAACCCAGTTGCAGGAATTCGATCAGACCCGGAAATAAACTGAAGAAATTTACATTGGACCCTGAAAGATTGTGCTTCCATATAATCCCAGAACCATTGAATTAAATCACTACTCTCAGCTGATTCTCTACTTCTCCACCCATTATATTCTGTAACTGACTTGAGTACCCCGAGGTCCAATTTTTTGTCATGACTTCCACATAACAATGCTTCAATCTCTTCGGCCGCAAATATTGACAAGGCATTACCACTTAATACCCGGTGAAACCCTTCCAAGAATAATTCTCGTTGTCTCTGGATTCCAACATCCATATAGAATTGATAATATTTATCCACATATTGTTGTAAATTTCTTTTGTTAACCTCTTGGCAACTTCCTCCGGGAACTAGCTCATGCGAGTATACTTTGCCGAACATATCTTTAAAGTTTATATCGAAACTTAAGCACAAATCTTCTAACCGGTCTACATCTCGTAAAGATACTAAATTTCGGGCCGCTTCAGGATATAGTTCTCTAAAATCTTCAAATCCTATCTTCTTTCCAAGCAATATCTTGTAAAACAGTTTGGGGAAATGTAAATCTAAAATGGTAGAATTATATATGGCAAGTCCCAACACTGTACCAAATAATGAATACATATTCATATTCTCGGGTGGAGTCAAATTGAACCAAGTAAAATTTGATTCATTGATTTCAACAAAAAGTCCAGCTTCTGGTCCAAATAAGCTTTTAGTCAATAGATAGAACCATTCCTTTTTCAAACCACCGATATCAATCCCTGGCTCATCAAGAAATTGAACTTTCAATGTTTTCTCCAAATTGGCTGGGTTTAATTCAATGCAACGAAGAGAGTCTTGAATAATATGACTTCGTCTGACTTTTACCACAAAATTCATGTCAATAACCGTGCTTCTATTTAAAGAATCCACAAATGCTTCTTCTACTTTCCTTATCATTTTAGTTTTGGCTTCATACTCTAAAATGAAGATTTTTGCACCCAACGACATTAAGAATGGATATTGACAAACAAAGAATCGAGCAGATTCCACGTACAGATAGTTCCCAGTCCTTTGCGATTCACGAATATAACTGATAATAGCTTGGACTTCAGGAATGTTCAGATTTTTTCTAATTGAACCATCTCTAAGTTTGGTTACGTCTTGATGACCTTGCCAGGAATCGAAATCTAATTTGACATCTATAAAATCCACCATTATATTATAAAAAGTAGAAAACGGAACAAATGGCCGAATATATGGGGATGCTCTTACAAACATCATTAAGACCAACAGAGCAGATTCTAAATGCCAATCTGATCCGTATTGATGGAAGGTGATAGTTCTCTTTGAGTCTTTTTTACCTTTATCCTTGTCGATTTTTTCACCAGGATGCATCAGATCAATTCCACTAAATGGAGATAAACCAAGAGCCAGATTGATTCCAGATGAAGGAGATTTCTTCGGACGAAAATTATAGTAATTACGAAGCTGGAAAGAGATAAATTGATTTATCATATCTACCTGGTTGATGAAGTCAGCACTGGGTAATTTTGTTAGCCAATTGCAAATATAGCCCTTGGCTTTGGGGCTCAGCGAACGGGCTAAAACTCCTAAAGTACGCTGAAGTATTTCATACAATAAGCTTCGAATTTCCGGAACTTGAACCATTGTGATAGTCTTAGAAGAAGTGGCAGAGGATTGCACCATGCCCCATCTTAAATAGGGAATTTCTAGGAATATTAAGAGATACTTGAGATGAGTTGGATCATCAACTTGAATAGAAATACATTGTTTGAGCGCAGAAAGAGCACCTTTCAAAGCATTGTAGAGTGGCTTCTTAGTAGGCAATTGAGTAAGCAAATTGAAGAAGGCATGTATTTCTTTACGATTTAAATTGGAAGATGAATTAAGGGGATGACGACTAGCCCGGCAAGAATACAGGGGGAATGATTTATTGAGGCAAGCTTGAGAACTCATTGAATTGTATAATAGGGTAGATAATGGTTCGTAAACTTGACGGATCAGATATCGGTCTTTGGGAGGGATAGCCTCGGAGTTGAGACAACATAGGTCCACAACTTTTTTGATCTTGCAGTAGGAGATAGGATCTGGGAAACTATGGTATTCAACCGAGGCCGGTTTGCTCAAAGTCAGAGATATGTTAGATTTACCTCCGGTTGATAATTGGACTGGTGATGTTGGCTCTGCGACTTCGATCCGATCCAGCTTGAGAGAAGAACCAGATGAATACATGACGTGATCAGGGTAGATGATATGATTTACAGTGAAACATTGTCTACATATGAACCTTGATTTATCACTTTGATAACCAGACACCAAACCACAGCATCCGCAAGGTTGTAGTATTAGTTCCCGGAGGTTTATCTGCGGCCGATCAGAGGTCGGCACGGGGAGATTTTGGGTGGTCGTTGTGGCCGAGGTCGAGAATAATTTTGCAGTAGTAGGGGACCGGAAGATATTCCACCAAGACCGATGGGAGTTGTTGAGGGGGGTTGTAGTAATATCGGGGATATTAGGGGGATTAGCAGAGATGGAAGAGGTCATGCCATGAAATAAACTGAATCCAATTGGTCTTCGACTTAAAGACTGACTTCCCTAAGTTGATTTCGTCAGTATTTAGTATTTAGTTTTGGGGCCACGGGAATAGGAATAGGCCCAGACAGGAAATAAGGCCCGAATTACAAGGCCCAAGAGGATAAACCGAGGAAGCAAGAACACTCGAACCGGCTCGTAAATAGTGAATGACCACCAGAAATTAACCTCTAGATCCAATTCTCGGTCGGTTCGTTCGATTCCCGATCACTTGTAGCTTATATAGATAGGCTTCGTTGGCTGCAAACACCCACAATATTTATATTTTTCCAGTCTCAGTCACAAAAAAGCCCATTTCATCGAGGCCATCTATTCATTGACACAAGGGGAAGGGCTCTATCTGTACAGATTTAGGCTGTACATACATCCTGGTGATAGCATACGAGTGGTCATAGCATAGGCCGTTGTATATTGTTCTGGTCATGAACTCCAACTCATCGTCATTGGGCCTGGGATTGGCAAGTGTGGGCCCGACATCTTCCACACCAAAATATCTTATCAAAGGACTTGAGGCCAATATAAGAGTACAACATGCATTGAAAGTAGACGGATTTACCGGTGAAGGGACCTCCGACTTGATTCAGATTACCCAAGAGAACATCTTGATCGGTGGTCTTGCCCCAGGTTCGGAGGAAAATTGGGGCTTAGTCGATCATGGCATTGCTTTAATCGATATCGTTGTGCCCGACAACTCTAATATCACCACCACCACCAACATCTCGATTGGTGCGGGCATAAACCGGTCCGATTTGGGGCCAATTGCTCCTGTAGTAGTGGACTCGGCTGCTCTGTATTACAACCGTTCCATGAAATCCTCTTGTTTACTTCTTTTGATCAATGGAGACTTGTATGAGGTCACTCTTTGTCGTGTGAACGTTCCCTCCTCCTCTTCGGAAGATGAACAAACAAACAACCACCAGTTCCACGCCAGATCAAAGAAACTTTATCAAGTGTCCCAGCCATCCACTAACAACTACCAACAATTACGTACTTTAGAGGCTGACCCAGTCTTACTTGTAGATCCCCATCATCAATTAGCTGTGGTCCATTATTTACCTGGGGTGGTTCTGACTTTCCATTTAAACGAAAAGTCGAAGACTGAAATTTCTCTTTACGGTGCTCAAAGGACTTCTACTTCGTTCTTGGGTCTGATAACGGTTCAATATATAACTTTATTGATTAGAACCCCTATCGATGATCCAACCACGATCGCTGTCATCTATAGAGATCATTCTTTCAGATATTCAATGCGTTATTATTCTTATGATAAGTCTACTGCTCGATTCATCTTGTCTAAACAGTTTAGAGATTTTGAATCCCCACCTAGAGGTATTGTTGCTGCTCCATTTGGTGGTGTCTTTGTAATTACAGACCTTCATCTCTTCTATTTCCCCGACCAAAATTTGAACCGTATGGAGCTTTCGGACTCAGAAATGTCTAATGATAATTTGCTTGCAGTTAATGGCGATGAATTAATCCTTACGTATAAGCTAATGAGGCAACACAAACCCGATATTGAGCTCTCTGCTCTCTCTGCCTTTGTTTGTGTGGACAATAAACGACTCATCGCTATTTCTGCATCAGGAATGACCTATTTGATCCATTATGATTTCAAATTTAGTAGAAATATGGTATCTTCATTGACGATCTCGGAATTTGGTTCGCTTAAATTGGGTTATTCTACCGTAGCAACTGGCATAGTTCATTTAAAGGATGGTTTCTTCTTTGCCATGTCAACATTTTCCAAATCCATTCTCTTTTCTATTTCTCCAATAAAACCTCATATAAACATTTGGAGTACCAAGGGGTCTGCACCTCCAGTACTTCATATTGAGACTTCAGAAGGAGAGATATTCACTTGTCAGGGGAATTATGAATCAAGTGAATTTCGAAATATTGGAAGACAAAAGAATCCTTTGATAAGACGTCATAAAATTAGAAAAACTTCTGATGTGAATAGTAAAATAAGATCTATGTTTAATATTATTACTTCAGAAGGGTTCATATTTGATTTCATAGCCAAGGAATCACCAGAATCACCAGAATCACCAGAATCAACTTTAGAATCCTTCTCTATCGGATCCTATGGGATTAAAAACGAAACCACAAACCAAATTCTTTTCGGCTCAAATTTGTCACACGGTAAATTCATCAAACACAAACCACTCACTGCTATTGTGACAACTGAATATAGTATCGAACTTATTGAATATGATGGAACTCTTTTCAAAAGCATTCAGAAACAAACATTCACCGAAAGTATTCGGTTTTTATCCACCCTGGGAGAAAATTTCTTTATGTTGACCTTTATTGATAATTCCATTACTCTTTTTAATCTTTTACGATCGAAATCTACTCAATCCACTCAATTCAATACTCTTCTTACTTCAGAACCTCTCACTTCAGATGAAAATATCTATTCTTGTGAACTTCTGGTCACTTCAAATGGAAGCATTTGGATTTTGATCAGTCTCTTCAACGGTTGTCTCGTCCATATGTGCTATGACAATCATACCAATGAATTTGTTGCACAGAAGCATTTCGTGGAAAGGCCCTATCCATACCCTTTCAAAATCCAGAGTCAAGGAGATAAGGTTATTTTGTTTAGCGGTACCGAAGTATTTTGTTTGATTTATAATCCTGTTCTAGACTATTATGAGAGAAATAGTGCTAGCCTTCAATTAAACGATATTGATAACATTTTACTCAACGATGATGTGGTTCTTATCAAATTTGAATCATCAACAGTTGAAAAATATGAGTTTGAAGATCAAACTGATGGAAAAGAGGATAATGTGTATTATTCTAACCTGTTATTAATGGCATCTATTAGGGTTCCTAACAAACCACTCTCTATTTTAGTTTCAAGTAAGAGATCCATGGATAGTGGGGTCATCAAATCTAAAAGTTCATTAATACTTTTGAACAATCAATCAATGGAAGAGTTGTTTACATTTGACGTTGGAGAGAGAAATCTTTCCGATTTATGTTGGATTGGTGACTTCGAATTACAAGAAAACTTATTCGTAGTATTGGAATGTGATAATAAGAGTACTTCCCCGTTGATGCTTTTCAATTTAAGGGATTTTGAAACAATCGAACAAGGAACTTGGGGTCCCGTAGGAAACTATGGCCATGGAGCCGAATTGAGAGGTATGAAACTTTTAGACTCTAAAGATTGGGATTCTGAATGGGATGATCATCCTCTTCTTTTCATTCTTTCTGGAGAAGTCAATTTTGTGGTTGAGTTAAGCAGTAAAAATGGAGAATTGAAATGGAGTAAAAGATCAAGAAAGATATACACACAAAAGGTTTCCACAGCAGATTTAGACGTTTATAAAAACTATGTATTACTTTGTGATTTCATCTCTGGACCTGAATTGCTTACTATTGACAAGAAATTCAATTTGGTGAAAGAGGAGAACGTCGAACTTGGAGAGCAAGTGCTCACTACCAGTGCTTGTATGACAGAAAAAACTGGATCTGCAGTAGAGGAAGGGAATTTTGATATATGGTGTGGATCTATGAGTGGATCTTTACATTTGATTGAACATTCTGGGATTGTTAATACGGAAGGTAGCCCTGGAGAAGTAAAATTCAAGTGGAATAATGGATCACAAATCAATCGAGTTAAGAAAGTAAGATTGATTGAACTCGATTTGAAAGCACTCAATGTGGAGAGAGTATTTCCTGAGCGGATATCACACGGTAAGCAACAGTTCGTAGTCGGAGGACAAAATGGGAGTGTTAAATTGTTTAGTAGACTACTGGAAGCTGATATTTCCAGGCTTGAAAATGCTTATCCTAGACTTGTGGAGGACTATAGTACATGGTTAGAAGAGGGACAAGATAAGATCAATCATGGTAGAGAAGAGGTTGGAGAGAACCCTGGAGGAGTTCAGGTGGAATATCTTGATAAATATCTTAGTGCTCGGATGACAAGAGGACTTGATATGACAGATGATCTTACCCGATTTCTTCAACGGATATCTTTTGAGGCACTGAATGCCAGGTAAGTAGCAGACAAACACCAATAGCTACAGTTGAATTAAATATAGTGTAGGGATTGGGGGTGGAGAGAAATGGGGAGGAGGATGAGTAGAGATGGAGTAGAGAGTAGTAAACATGGATATATATATAGAGATAGAGATAGACAGTTCTCCAAGCTCCAACCATAAGTTGCTCCACCCATAAAATGCTCCACTCATAAAATGCTCTCCATAAAATGCAAACACGGGAGACGAAAGTAACAGCCAGAAACAAGCCACGGGCCATGTTACAATATCACTAGCAGAAACACCAAACATCTTGTCGCCAATACATGGCGTGTAATACTATATAGCACTCATTACAACCCTGTATCCCTCCGCTATCCCTCCGTTAACCACCACCAACACCATTTCTTCAGTTCTCCTCTCATTTTGCTCTGCTCACTCTTTTCCTCCAATTTTTGTTTATTTGCTTAACCCACCCACTACTGGCCTTAAACACGATGCCTTCGTTGGACGACGTGCTCCACAGCGAGAACCAGTATGAGATCGAAATGCTCGAGATACCTGACGACACCCTGGATACCGGTTCTGTGTCTGATGTGTCTGATTCGCCTGATAAAAAGGGACCACTTCCTCGTCCTTTTAATGGATCCAAAGGTGCTGCCGCTGCCAGTGATGATGATGATTCACCATCACAATCACAATCACCATCACCACAACTGAACTTCCCAACCCTTAAAGAATGGCTTAATGATGACTCCACTCTTCCATTCTTACCATCGTCTAATCTGGACCACCCCCAATCGTCTGACTCTGACTTCATCCAGTTCTCCAATAGCTTGTTTAAAGCTTTCGAATCTCTTAGCTCCGTAGATATGGACGATATACTGGCCGAAGAACCAATAGGTCTTATTACCAGCGGCGATATTACCCAGCTCCCTCAAGTGAAACTGGCCAAAAGGACCGAGCTCATTGGTCAGGGTGCCTTTGACCTTTTGGAGGTTTACCAAGACTATACCGGGACCCTAAGCGACTCGGAAAAGTACGATTACTTACAAGTGACGGCTATTCTTGAATGTTTACGGGCAGTTTGCTTCTATGATAACGTTCAAACGGTCCCCGAGCTTCTTTGTACTTGGATTAACCGTATTGACCCGGTTCCAGACCTTTCTTTGGTTGAATCGGTGATGATAAATACTCCCAAGCCATATTTACACCCACAATTCTGGAATACTTACCTCCCACAGCTCCTACTTCGAGGATTGAACTCTCAAGCGGTTAATGCTATTCAGAAATCGGGTTATATAGAGTTAGCCACTGAAAATGACACCCTTTTCCGAATTATTGATGATTTGACAGCCCTTGTGGGCTCCTATTCAACCATGGCCCTTAAGCTTGGATTCAATGAATGGAAATTGAAAGCTTGTGAATTCAGAGATACGATAGCGACATATACCACCAAAGTGGGGGACATTTCGCCAGAACATGTGGTGATATTGTCCCAAATATATGACATCACTTGTATTATAACCGGATTACCGAAGACTATTGCCCAATTTTGTGATAATTGGTACGAAATGTTTGTTGCCTTATCATTATATCAAGTTAGATATGATTCTAGTCTTTATCGAGAATATTTTGATATGGCTTTTGGGGAAAAATCCATTAGAACGGTTCCAGATCAATGGGAAGAAGCATGTGTCAATATCTTACAAGAAAATTATCTTAAAGCATTGACGATAATAGATCTGATTGATTCTGCCACTGCAGCTTATGTTTCTAGACTTTTGGATCTTAATGGATCATTGAATGGGTATTATTTATATGATGCCGATCTGATTGCCATGGCTAAATTTGGCAATTCTAAAACCATTTCCGAATATTTGATAACAAAATATGCATATCAGTGTTTAAATACTGATGGACTTGTACCTATTGGAGTCGGATTACTTGTCAATCCAAAATTCCGACAGTTTCAATCAGGTAAATCTAGTACAGAAAACCGTAAAATCATTGCTGAATTCCTTCCTTCAATGAATTGTAAGACTAACGATGACCTTGAATGGGCTCTTACAGTTTGTGCTCAATTGAATTTACCATCTACAGCCCAGAAATTGTACCTAAAATATGGACAAAAATCGCTTAAAGATGGATATCTTTACGAATCAATGAATATGTTTGTTAATTGCTATAAACCAGAGGAGGTCAATGGTGGTGGTAGTTCAGATAGCAACTGTGGAATGAAAGAGTTACATCGAATAAGTTGGGACCTTATTTTCCAAGATTCCTTACTTAATTCTCGACCAATTCACGATGAATTGATCAACAATATCGTGGCCAAGAATGTAGACACAGCATTTGAAGTGCATCCAGTAATTAGACAATGTCTTTCTCCATATGCTGTGTTGTTTGAATTCTTTGAATCTTTGAAAAGACACGATAACTCCAATGGGATGGCAAAATGTTCTAAGTTGATGCATTTACTTCGATTCAATTTCTTACCCAAGAAATATTTCCCATTGCTTCTTTGTCAATTCATTCCAATATTTAAGGATGAGTTTTATCGGTTTCTGTTTTCAGATTTGATTGTAATAATAGAGGTACTTAATGAATATCAACTGATGAAGGAAGAGGATAAAGAAGCAGCGGAGACATTATTGAAATACTCGCTTGATAATGTGGAACAAGATGTGGCAAGTTATGATTGGAGGGTTGTCTTGGAGAAATCAGGGGAGAAAGTCAGCAGCATTTCAGCAGTGATTAAGCTTTTACGGAACGAGGTGAGTGCTAAGATAGGGCGAGTTTATATAGAACAGTAGAGAGGAGGAGGAGGAGGAGGAGTTAGATGAATGTCAAGTAATAAAAGTGCAAAATACGTTGAAAGCAAAAATGAATAGATTGATAGAGACGAATGATATAAACAAAGGGAGAGAAGGAGAAGGAGGAGGAGGAGTGTATTATGCCTCTTGTCCTTTAGGTGGTATCATGAAGACGCACGTATTCTCTCCTTTTCTTCCATCTCTTCTCTCTGTTCTATCCTTCCTTCTATCGCAATATCTTCTATCTCCATAAGCTCTTGAAGCTCTTGAATCTCTCTATCCCCTACTAACTAACCAACTAATTAACTGACTGACTAATTGATAACTATGTATCTAACTTTCTAACTTTAAATCTACCTAACTATCTAACTATAAATCTATCTAACTATCTATCTAGCTATCTATCCTCTATCCATCTGTTCATTTATCCATCTCTTCTATCTCTGATATCTATGCTGTGTCCTTATCTCCACCATACCTTCTTCTCTCTTTTTATCCCTCTGTACCTCTCTTTATCTCTTTGCTTCTCTTTGCTTCTTTACTTCTCTACATTTTCTACTCTAGCAGTTTTCATTACGTCCGCTAACTAAAGTTGCTCTATCTTTTATGTACGATTTTGTATAAAAAACGCCAGATTTGTCGACAAACCAAGATTCACCAACTTCAACTCTAAGCGGCATCTAACAAACAACGTCCTGCTTGGCTCTGGAGTTCAACAACAAAGCCACAATCAAACCGTACAAACCCAAGACTTCGGCGAAAATCAAAATCAAAATCATTCCGACGAACAATCTTGGTTGTTGTGCGGTACCTCTAACACCAGCATCTCCAACAATACCGATGGCGAAACCGGCAGCCAAACCGGACAAACCAACCGACAAACCAGCCCCCAATTGAATGAAACCAGTGTACAAGGCTTGCTTTTGAGCCAAAGAGTCAGAGACCAAAACAGAGACAACCAAACCGTAAATTGCAATGATACCAGCCATAATAACTGGGACAATGTTCTTGACCAAAAGATCTGGTCTCAACACAGAGGTGGCACAAATACCGACACCAGACTTGGCGGTACCGTAGGAGGCACCAAAACAGGTGAAGACAATGGCGGCGGTACAACCGATGGCACCGAAGAATGGAGCGTAAACTGGGCTAGAAGGGATGTTAGTATTTGAAGAGGAGGGTGAAGCATGGGAATGATAAACAAAGACAAAGACCAAGACGAAGTTGAAGACAAAGACAACGAAGAAGACAACGACTACGTCAAAGGCAACGGCAACGACGACAGCGAAGACATTATACCGATAAGGTCCAGTTTACTTTGGTGTCTTCCAAATTACGGACTCTGGAATGCTCTTATGGCCCGCTGGCTACGACACCACTTGGCCACGTCAAAACCGGTTAATCTGTCAATACCCGGTTTACCTTATCAAAACCAGGCAATAAGCCAAGTTATCGTCGATTGAACTAGCGATAACAAGCAATTGAACGACGTTGAAAGCACTATAGGCACGTAAAAACATTGTGATAGCATCTTAAGTACAGTCCATGAGTCATTTATTCCCCATTTATATGCCCTTTTTATCCATCATCATTCATAAAACTTCATCTTTGGAGTTGGCCGAAAGTCAATTTCGTCAATTGCCACATCCAACAACAACATGGGGGGCCCAAGAATCCCCGGAAGAAGGTTCAATTGACATCAGACAGTGAAGATGTCACGTCTAACATCACCATGCAATGGATACATACCACAAGTCAGACATCACAACGTTCTATTTCTCGATTAATTGAGTGTTGAGTCTTCAAAACGTTCCTAAGAAGGGTAAAGATTCAGGGATGGTCGTCCAATTGTCGATAAATGATAAATTAACGGGGGGTCTGAGAATTACGCTGGAGATTCGGAGTTGGCCGAGGGTGGCGGTGGTAAAATAGAGACCGCGACGGGCGATAACAAAGTTCCACAAAGAGACCTGATTTGATTAATGGTAGGCTGAATTGGTTGTGCAGGATAGGAAAACTTCCCGGTGCCTAAGCAACCGAATGTGATAGATTTTTCCTATTCCTCACCAATTACGAGGGTAAATAATCAATAATCCTGATAATCAGGGTTCTCTCCAATAGTAGGAGGCTCTCTCAATTATTTATCGGATTCTCCTACACAACACATTTCCGTCGTTCCATACAACATCAAGTTTTCATCTACAGTATAATAATCTTTCGTCTACATAACATTCTGTCGTCTTTGTAACACTCTGTCGTCTATCACATAGTCTTTCATCTATCATATAACGGTCTTCCTTATATCACATAACGGTCTTCCATCTATCATATAACGGTCTTCCTTCTATTACATAAACTCTTCCATCCACATCTACCATGAATGATTTTATGCTTTTCTAATAATCCATACCTACACCATCAAGTCATCTACAATTACACCATCACGTCATCTATAATTACACAATCACTTCATTTACAACGTTCATCCATGTACATCACTTTCATGGTTAATCATTATATTACTTCCTCCCTTCCTATCACTCTCTCTCTCTCTCTCTCTCTCTCTCTCTCTCTCTCGCCATCTCTCTATCAATCTCTCTTTTCCTGCACAAACCTCCCCGATGCCTTTTTTGCCCTTAAAACTCATCGCATCATCATTTTTTTTCACAGATTCAATATCTTTCTGGTGAGCTTCTTGCAAGGAACCTACAATATCTGCATCTTTTGACCCTTTATAATCATGTCTGCCCCTAACCCTAAAGCCTTCCCATTGGCCGACTCCTCTTTGTCTCAACAAATCTTGGACGTCGTTCAACAAGCCCAAAACTTGAGACAATTGAAGAAGGGTGCTAACGAAGCCACCAAAACTTTGAACAGAGGTATCTCTGAATTCATCATTATGGCCGCTGACACCGAACCTATTGAAATTTTGTTGCACTTGCCTTTGTTGTGTGAGGACAAGAATGTTCCATACGTCTTCGTCCCTTCCAAGGCTGCCTTAGGTAGAGCTTGTGGAGTTTCTAGACCAGTGATCGCTGCTTCTGTTACCACCAATGATGCTTCTGCCATCAAGAACCAAATCTACGGTATCAAGGACAAGATTGAGACCTTGTTGATTTAGATTGTTAATATGCTGTAATATAGACACATTTTACATTCTGTAGTACGCTGTGCTCTCGTAAAAGCGATCATTTCTTCAATCTTATCATCTATCTGTTTACATTCTTAGCTTTATTGTTCTGCTACTTGTCTACTTATATCTCATCGCTTCATCTTTGTCAGTGAAAAATCACCTTTCGCAAAGAAAAACTGCCGTTGCACATCGATCAATCTTACCTAAAATAATACATTCTACCCTAATTTAACCCGTTAAGCCCACCTCCACGACCTCTGATACTTCTAGAAACCTCCTTATATCTCTCTCTTTACCTTTAATCCCCCCCTGCTTCTCTCATATCACATCCTTCTTTCTTCTCCTTCACTCTCTTCTCCACTACCATTCTCGTTTTTCACATCGCGCGCTTCTCTCATCTCATCGCTGCTTTTCACTACACCACATCATTTTAAAATCCAATGGCCTCTGCCAAAATGGTGGACATGACCAGCGCTGAGAGCGTTACCCGGTTTCTTCGTTCAAAGTCTGTCTCCGCAGATGATGTGGTTTCAACCACCAATTCTTTGCTTCAGTCACAATCACTTCATCTACCCAATCTTTCAATCTTCGTCTTTGATTTGCTCTGTGACAGATTAAACGATTTCAATTCAAAGTCGCCATTTGCCAAATGGAAACAATCTGATCGTCTATGGTCACTATTCCGTTCATTATGGACTCTGCTTCTGCCGCATGAAAGAGAGTCTAGGGTTAAAAGATTGAAATTAGTCGCCATTATTACCAGTATCTTCCTGGACTCTTCAACGTCGTCACTCCAAAGACTGCCCTCAGGTTCCCTACTTTTATATCAACTCCTTGATGCTGTTTCCCCTGTTTTTGAATCAGGTTTTGTAGAGATTGACGAAAACATGGCAATTACTATTCTAGCGTCATATTTACACTACATCTCTATGTTCCCCGCTCTCGAAGACACCACTTTGAAAGCTTGGACTTCCATGATACTTAACATCTTTGAAATCCCATTCAATAGGGCAAGTCATAAAGATTCTTCCAAAATTACTACCAAGTTCTTCTCTCAGTGTCTCTATGATATCTTGAGTATTATTGGAGGTGATTTCTCCGGCATTTCTGACATTCAAAGACTCGAAACCATAGTAGGCCGGTTTCTTAGAATAGCAGATGTAAACGCCACAGCCAAGGGTCTATTGAAGACGATAACCAAGCAGAATCAACAAGAATATCGTATTCCGGTAATAGTGTTCTTCAAAATTGTCATCAGCACTCATACCAATAACTTGACTGTCGTAGAAGAAGTATTCTCTACCGTAAATAAATCATTCCCAGGTAATATTAGTGGAGACCTATTTAAAGAGCTCTCCAAGATAAATAAGACGTTATCTCCGTCATTTTTACAAGATGTTTACCAATTTGAATTGTTGGATAAACAAAAGACACCGTCATCTATTAACTGGGACCTTTTGAGCTACCTAATTGAACTTGATAGTGAATTGGCCTCTAAGAACTCGTCCATCTTAGTAGAGTTATCAAGTCAAATCAAAGATCAACAAGTGTTTTTGAAAATAGCCCTGAACATTGTTGATGCGTACGTACGAACTAGAGATTTAGATAGATTTCTCGATACTCTTTGGCCCGAAATTTTGGAATCATATCCAAAGAGTCATATCTGGTACTCTATGGAGTTCATTTCAATTGTGGCAAAGAATGTAAACTCATTGTCAACCACCCAGCTATCAGATGTATTGTCCAGCTTAAACACTTCTAAATTGAACAAATCTACCGATATCTCTTCGATACTTTCTGCAATAGTCACTGGACTTGTGCAATGCCCACCATCAAAACAGGAGAGTATAAAGAAAACTATACTCGATATTGAGTTAGAGTATCCAATTTCCAGGAATTATTGGCATGTAAGGTATTTCTTGTTGACCCTCTTCGGTGGAGAAGCCGCCCTTTCAGAAGCTCAACCGTCAGAATACAATTTAATCAAGGGATCTAGTAAGTACAATGAAAAGATGTTCCATTGGACCCAATTGAAATTGAAAGAAATAGGGTTAGAATACAATGATGAAACGACATTAGCATACTTAAGCAAAAACCCTCATATGATCGTACCCTTTCTTAGTAGGTGGTCCTTGCAATATGCCAAGGAACCGAAAAAATTATCAAAAGTTTTGAAGTCATTATTCGATAAAATACCAGTGGAAGACATCGTCGCTTTCTTGAGAGAACATGCTATTACGGTATTTGAATTACGAGAGTTTAACAAGCAGTTGTTAGTTCATTTAATTACGAAAGTTGAATCAAGTAAGGCAGATACATTCCTCCCGATAATTTTAGAAATTCCTATTCAGGCAATAGCCAAGCAAGAAAAGGTCAAGCTCATTGAATTGTCATATAAACTTGCAATCACTGATAATCGATCTACAGTTAACGAGCTTGCAAAAAAGGCCATACTTCATTTATTGAAGCAACCCCTGTTCACCTCTAAACTCGAATCGCAATTCAAAGACACCCTTGCATTGGTTGCATCGGACCCCGAAAATTTAGAATCTAGCCTCGGATTATTCGAGCTCATCTTGTACAACAATTTGAGACAAGGCAATTTCAATTACATTGACGAAGTCAAATCATACTGCTCAAAGAGGTTATCACAACAATCAAAATCCTCCACTCTTGATGTTGAATATAGAATTGCATTCATATTCCTCAATTTACCGAAAATGGAACAAGACGCCTCTGAATTGAAACAGCAATTCGTTGAAAGCAGCACACTGCTATTGAAATCATTGTCAGCAAACATTCCAAATAATAAAGATCAAATTAACTGGATCATCGACTCAGTGTGCCAAATTGAACAGTGGAATAATACTGCAAATTTTGTCGACACAGTCATGATGATTGGTGAAATGATTTCTTCTTCAGCTGACGGCCAATTAGATGGCTTAAGATGTACAATCTTCAATTTTGTCTGTCTTGAGAATGGAAAGCTGTCTAAAGAACTTGTCCTCCCATTGTACTTCTTGTTACGTACTTTCTATAATATCAATTCTTCAAGCTTGCGATCTTCATTAACGAAATACTTGAGTGGATTGGATAGTACATCATTTGAAGTTAGTAACCAATCATTACTCTATACTATTGAAAACGATTTAGAGCATCTGAATGCAGAGTGCTGTATGGAGATACTTTCTTGCTTCTTAAGTAGTCTTGCATTAAAAGATCGTGATCCATTATACACCGTATTACTCTGTCATTCATTGTCGAAAGTTTTAGAAAATTTGAATGATATTTCTGGTAATAAGCTAGCATGGAAAACGTTCTTCAACTCCTTGAAAAAAACTCTTACCGAATGTAACTGGGTTTTTAATCAGTATTCCATCGAGCTCATCTTGACCATAGTCACGAAAGCATTAACTCTCCACAAAAAGAACCCTATTGATGTCTCTTCGTATCAGCTACTCACGCAAATCATTTCGCATATTTTACTCTTCCATAGACATAGACTAAGCTCACGACACCACATCGTAATGAAGGTTTTCACTTCATTGTTGGAGCCACTTACCATGAAAAACAATAGCCCAGAAAATGAGTTGAGTAAGTCGGACGCTGCATCATATGCATATTCACGTCTTCTCAGTAACTTGTGTGAGCCACAAACGTCTCCAAAGTCTGCACAAGCAACTAAGGAAATAGCTGTGTCGTACTCATCTGCAAAGATCAAAAAGAGCTTGAGAAATCACATTCACGTTCTTTTAGTGCATTACATATATACAACTTTGAGGTTCAATTTTCTGACCGTTATTATCAAAGAAATCGAGGTGGGAATCTTCAAGGTGTTTGATGTTCTCTCCACAATGGAATTGAATCTCGTAAACGCCCAGCTTGACGTTGCTGGTAGAACTTACTATAGAGCTTTACATCAGTCTTATAAGGACCACGGAAGATGGAAGGATGAGTAATTAATATCAGCACATAATAATAAATAGATTACAGCATATATAACTTGAAAATTGTAACAATATATTGAAAACTTGTTAGTCTAAAAGATGATATTGAAGTTATCTCTCATAGTGCAACATTTTATCAATAGTATCTCTCTATAAATTAAGGCATAACTACACGAATCTCATCTCGTTGTTGAAAAGAAGTTTACCAAAAAACTTTCGAGTGGTCTCATTGGCATAAACCATCAAGCCCCAGATAGCTTCCTCCAACTCAGCATGCTTGGCAGCATTACTATTATCACTGTGTTGCTCGTGTACGGTGTTTTCGTACCGTAAAACGTCCTTTCTGGTAACAAGCCCACACAATAGGCCATTTTCCTCAACGAGGGCGAGTCGGGGACCAACTTTACTAAAAATGTCCATCATGTATTCCAAGGTTGTGTCTTTGGATATCGTCATTGGAGATTTGTTCACAATCTTGGCGAACGGACTTCTTTCATCGATGAAATCACACAGCTCATGTTCGTTTATGCTACTAGTCTCGATGACATATTCTAAATCACTTTTCAGAACATAGCCTACGATCGTAGGAGATGCATAGGATGTTATAATAGGATATCCTTTGTACGGTTTTTCTTGAAGTATTTTAGAGAGATCTTTTATGGTGACATCATCTACCTTACCAGAAGGGAGAACTACCGTCACTGGGGTCATTGCCAGCTGTACAGAAGAGTTGAAATGAAAGTCCTCTTTAGGATCAATGAACGGTAACCCATTGAATTTAATCATTTGATCGGCAATACCTCCTTCACCCCATTTATCAATGATTCCCTTAGTTACTGCAACCACAATCATTGTCGGTATAATATACCGAAGAGCTCCAGTCAATTCAAACATAATGATCACTACTGTCACCGTCAAGTGGGTGATTCCACTTAAAGCAGCAGCAGCTCCTAAAAAGGCGTAAGTTCCTGGAATTATGCAATTGCCGTCTTTCGAGCAAACAGAAAAAATAGAAGAGCTCGAATGTGCTTGATAAAAAGCTTCCATCGATATCCCTAAGGCACGTCCGAATGTGGCACCTGCAGCCATCGAAGGAACGAAAATACCCGCTGGGACTTTGCATCCGTAAGTAAAGATGGTCAAGACACAACGAGCTACCGTGGCAAATATTAACGAGACAAAAAGAAGCTTCTTCTTTTCCTCTGGGTCACACATTGGATGATCAAAGTCACTTCCACATTCATGAAAGAGAATTTGCATTGTCTCTGTCATGTCATACCTCAAGAATTGATTAAAGTAACAAAATAAAGCAGTTAAAATAGCCA
This sequence comes from Kurtzmaniella quercitrusa, assembly GCA_030570095.1. Taxonomy (NCBI): domain Eukaryota; kingdom Fungi; phylum Ascomycota; class Pichiomycetes; order Serinales; family Debaryomycetaceae; genus Kurtzmaniella; species Kurtzmaniella quercitrusa. Next base: position 125,564 of record JAJLUZ010000028.1, on the reverse strand, counting down.
AGGTGACTGCTTCTTCGAGGGCAAATCTACCAAGATAACGTTTTCTGAAACTCACCACTCGCTTATTGAATTTAGAAATGAGGATTCCGTATAAACCTCCAAATACGCCTAGAATAATATAGATGGGGATTTCGAAATAATGCCAATTTGTATCGTAGGTGACTTCAAAAATAACCAATTGACCTGTTCCAAATGGGTTGATACTTGCTAACGTACCAACTGCCACCAAGGCACAGAAATATGCCTTCCAAATTGTTGCCAATTGAAAAACAGAGGATATTTCTTCCATACTAAAAAGTACACCTCCCATTGGGGAGCCGAAAGCAACTGCCACTCCCGCGGCCAGAGCAGCAGTTAAAAATTCTCTAGCCTTCAGAGGACTATTCTTGTAACGTTTGAAAAGCTTGGATACACAATTTCCAACACATACCGCATAATGAACACTTGGACCCTCTTTGCCGAGGGAAAGACCCAGACCAATAGCCAAAGGTAACCCTATACTTTTTATGAGTAAAGTTGACCAACCCAAAAATCCTCTCATTACAAAACCAGATACAATGCATTTGATTTCCGAAATTCCGGATCCTGCTGCTGCTGGAGCGAACCGTTTAACAATGAAGGCAGAAGTTAAGGAAAACAAAGCAGCAGTAGCTAAATATATTAGGTAATTAAGAAATTGGGCCTTTTCAAACCACGGTTTCCATCTTAAACATTCACCTTCGCCGCTTCCACCTTCGGAGGCGCAACAGAGTTCTCTAGAAAGATGAATAGCACCTATACAATGACCCACCCGAATATTAGATAGCCATGCGGTCATGATATTAAGACAGGCCGCTATTATACCTATCAGAACGCCAACCAATGTAAGGACAAGCCAATTGAGGGAGATTTGGGATATTTTGTCCTTCCAAGTCCGTTGAAGGTGATGATGATTCTTCATCACCAGAGCTTGATGATCGTTAAGTTCATCATGCTGCCAGTCTACGGTCGTGAAGTCGTCGAATCGCTGGACTGACTTAATGGAGGCCTGTCCTAGCCACTCGCCTGTCTGCAGGCTTCGAAGTGCCGACTCAGTGGTCATTGTAGGGGGAGTTTCTGGCTGAAAGGTGTTGTTAAATGAGATTTTCACATTTGATATTTGGTGCGGGTTGAGTGTTAGCGAAATGGATCATATTGGGGTATACTTTTCATTTCATGGTGTAAATGAGTGACTTTTGAATGAACACGATGCGAATTGAGGTTTGTTACTTCAAGATGATGAGACTTGAGGAACTCGTACAGTTGTCGATTAAAATTATGAATTCAATAAATATATTAAGCTAATATGTGTCAATAATTATTATGACACATGCGTGTGGTATGTCGTACGCGGGCTGCTTAGCTTCAACCTCTGATACCTATTACCTCTATTACCTCTATTACCTCTATCACTCTAATAGCTATCACCTCTATGACCCCCTATTTTCCATTAACCTATAGCTATATTACTCCTCTAACCTCCCACCATGGCCATCATCTTTTCCTTGACCTTTTCCATGAACCGCTCAATCTCTAACGGAGGTTCGCTCACAACAGTATTGATCATATTCATTCCTCCCTTAGGCGTGGAAACGACACTAAGCATGAATTCACTGGAAACTACCGCAATGTCCTGGTAGAAAAGCATATCCACGATCTCCCAATCTCCCTTTTTGGCTACTACAAGACCTACATTAGAGAGCTTCACTGCATCAGGTCTAGGTTGACCCACAAATTTCGTGAAAAATGCTTCATTATCATCCACAAGACTTTGGCTATCATAATATGCCTTACTCATATGATGGACCTTCTCATTAGCAGCACTTTGTTGAATCCGATCGTTGGCCTGTTGTACCATTTCCCAGGTAACATCTTCAAAGGGAGCAAATTTATGATTCAAACCCATATGGGCCATGGTCCCCAAAATTTTCCGGTCCTTTTGCACTTCAATTGGGATATGTCTACGAAGATTCATGGCTACGTTGTGAGTGGAATGGGAAGTTGTTCCTAATACTGGTTGTAAAACCCAAGCATGTACCAAAAGAATCAATGAGGTCATAGATACTTTTTTGGCCTTACATGTTTTCAAAATCCTTTTTACCTCATCCGGAGTGAAATTAACGGTAAAGAACTCTACTGGTAAATCTCTATGAGAGGGCACTCTACCGGTCCACTTATCTGGGTAGGCTTCGGGGATGATCTTACTATAATGATTAGGATCACCATCAGTATGGTCAATGTTGTAGTCGGGTAAAAAGTCATCAATTGGCGGGTTGATTCCTATTTTAATCAAATGCTTGTCTGCTTGGTAGTCCCAAAGTGGTGACTTTGGATCATAAGCGCCATAGATTCGATCATACTCTTCCGGATTGTTCTCAACATATGCCAAATTATCAAGAAGTTCCTGATGCACTAAAACTCCGGCTACTCCATCGCAAATAGAATGTTCAAACACCAAATTGACCTTACGAACCCCAAGTAGATACACCTTAAATAAGGGCTTGTCTATATATAATTGGAACCGAATCTTGTCGACTTCTTGCATGTATTCTTGTGAAACATGATCCAGGTCTCTCTTTTCGAAAATGTCCTTGAAGTAAACCCTTTCAAGCGGGACATAGTGACAGTTGTCGTTGGTTTTCTGAACATTGCATACCAAAAGGTGATAATCTATAACGGTTTTACGAAGGGCTTTGAAGAGATGCTCCTCCAGCACATCTTTGCTATAGGTTGCTACAAGTTGGAAGTTCCTGTAGTAACCAACTGCAGTCCGTGAACGAAAAAAATGTTCAGTAGTACTCAAGGGACGTTCGTACACGGTCATGGAAGAGGTGTAGTAGAGGAACTAGATAATGTGACTAGCAAAGAGAATAGATATATAATGATCGTTGGTGGGGGGGCGGCTTAATACAGGAGAATGCCGAATGCCGCTGAGCGATACAATATGAGAATGGTGTGAGTCAGAGTCAATAGGGGGCACAGGGTATAATAGGGGCCCAATAGGGGTGTAATAGGGGCAAGTTGCGAGTGTAGCAGGGGGGGTGAAAGAGTAATAAGAGCATGAACAGAGGTGTAAAAGTGCCAAAAGGGCATGATATACTTATACCTAAATCTAGATTATTCATTTGGTAATCAATTGAATGAACCTGAGAAAGATCTATCTAGTATCGGTTAAATTTCGCCCGATTTGGCAATTTGCAGCTATTTTTTAGATCGAATACCGGGGGTAGGTTATCCCCTGTATAAAACTGACACGCACGTGATTAGGGCCATTTTTCTTTGCCCTCCCCCCGCAACTCATGATCTAATCCGGTCCTTCATATATGTATTTGAATATATATTTATATAGGACTCAATGCCATTATACGGTAAGTAAGGGATTTGATTGACATATTCTGGGGGTTTAAATTGGGTTTTGAAGACTAACAATAGTTCCTCTTTCCATAAAACTTGCAGTCACCGCTGGAGCTGTAGTCGGTGGTGCTTTAGCGGTGCTAAATAACAGGGAGGCAATTCTCGAAGGGGTAGAAGGGTTACTTCAGACCGGAATTGATCTCTGCCGGTCGCAAAGACAGAAGATCCGGGAAGGAAGGGTATTTTATGCCGATAGCATTGAAGATGGAGAGTTTTATCAAGAAAACAACGCTTATGATAGGGAAGATGGCAGTATGTCTGGATTCTCTAGTGGGATTTCCACTCCTGAAGAGTCTGAAGATGAAGGTTACGATTTAGATTAGAAAAAGGGGCATCCATTTCAAAACAAAATGGAATGTTGATTATGGTTGGAAAGGAAACAATTGACGACATTCTGGATAATGTCGTGTTGATGGAAAAGATAAGGAAAGGAATAAAAATTGATTGAAGAATGTGTAGTCACTTGTGTAAGGATATAAGCTGATATACGAAGCTGTATGCAGATATATCACCATTACTGTAATTTATTACTTCAAGCTTGATTATGCTGCTACGTCTCATTCATGTTCTAGTCTATTGAACCTACTCCAACTTTTTAATATCATATCCCGACTCTTTACTAATTAATATTACCATCCACTATCCATCCACTATCCATCCATTGATTCCTCAGGTAAGCTAATACACCTCTTCTTTTAACTCACCACTGCCAATACAACCACCAACGTAAATATAACAAGAGCAATAAGAAATATACATGTCCATTTACCCTTTGCCCTCTGATATTCATTAGCCTTGTTGAGTTCCCGATGGGCATTTTCCGTGTTTCCATGGAACTGGGAGATGTTATTTTCAATGGTATCCAACTGACCTCCTTGCTGATTCACCAATTCGCCTAGATCCTTGAAGATAGAGTTGATTTCTACAATGCCATCATGGATTTGTCCTATCTCTTGGTCCCTTTCTTGGGTCAACAAAAGATGATACAGCATATCTGATTCGTCTATCCGACGTTCTTGTACCTGCTGTTGCTGCTGTTGCTGCTGTTGCTGCTGTTGCTGTACACTACTACTACGATCTGTCTCGTCAAGCAATGACGTCGTTTCTGTGGGTTCATTCACCGGTTGGGTTCGTTTCTTCTCTCGATATGATCGTGACATCACTTGAAACTGCTTATGTAGAGCATTATACTCACTCTCTAGACGCTCTTTTATCACTATTTGGCGTGCCGCCACTTCTGGCCGCGCCAGGCTTGTTCTCTTGCTTTGAATCTTGGTGATGGCTTGGGAAAAGTTTCCAATAAGAAGGCCTATAGCATTTTCTAGCTCTGCTATACGGGAAACCTGAGCATCTATATTGTTACGGAGTTCTGAGCCATCTCTACGGGTACCAATAAGCTTCCTTTTGTTATCAAATTGTGATATTAAACTGCCAAAGAGCTCAAGTTGGTTGGAGATTTTATGAAGAATGTGGTCGAGCTCTGCATTGAAAGCACCACCGGGACGAGATGGGGTCAGTTTTGGGGTAGGATTGATATTTTTCAGGGGTTTTTGGGCTTCGTAGTCGTAATTAGCGAATGACATTGTCGTTATAGTACGATATATACCAGCTACAGCTGCTGATTACCAGTTAAAGCCTGATTATAAGTGGTGCTACTTTAGGTTTGCTTGCTTTTAGCGGTTAGAATGACTGATGGACATGCAGGATGGACTGTGGCGATGTGCAGGATGCCGATAAGAATGTGCAGGAATATAGTTAACAAGAATGTGGGGGGCCGATGGGAGAACAATAAAGAGGAAGAAAGAGAAGAGGGAGAAGGGAAAGAAGAGAAAGAAGAAAAAAGACCGATGGCTTCAACATGTGAAAGATATAGAGACATATCGTCTTATTTATAAACATGTTCTATTGACTGGATTCTAGTGGGTGTGTTTTGTGATGGTGCTTCGTTCAGCATTGCTCTACTAGCAGAGCACAGAAGACGCAGAAGACGCAGAAGTTTCCGGATTTGAGTAGAGGAGAAACATAAAAGGAGTAAGCCATGAAGAGAAGTAGAAGGAAAGGGTGATGCTGGAGTCGAAAAGAAGTAGAAAAAAAGAAAAATAGTAGAGAGAAGTAGAGAAGTACAAAATTAGAAACGGATATAGAGAAGTAGTACGATAAACGATAGATGGTCTGTCTAATAGTCTAAGCTATGCTTCTGTGCAACTAAAATTTATTACACTGTCTATAGAAGGATCAAGATATCTCAATGATAAGATCACAAGCAATTTTGTATCTATATACAAACATCAACCTACATAAAAACATTAACACATAAGTGTTTAACTAATGCATTACTGGCTATCCATCTCCTTTTTTCTTGTCTCTTCTACCCTTCTCTTCTCTTCTTCCCTTCTCTTCTCTTCTTCCCTTCTCTTCTTCCCTTCTCTTCTCTTCTTCCCTTCTCTTCTCTTCTTCCCTTCTCTTCTCTTCTTCCCTTCTCTTCTCTTCTTCCCTGGGATAAGATCCTGCACATAGCCCGCACCCGTCGCGCTTACTCATTGTGCTTTTTGTTTACCTCAAACGCGTTCTGCTCTTCTGCTCTTCACTCTATCAATGGCAAGAGGCCAGAAAACAGACAAATTAAAGGCTCTTCGTGAAGCCAGGAAGGCCAAGTCGTCTGTTATTCATGCAGATGACTCGGATTCTGAAACTGGTGACATTTATGACGAGGTAGATGAAGAAACCTTCAGAGAACACACGCGTAAACGTCTTTTGGAAGATGATTTTATTGTTGACGATGACGGATTAGGATACGTAGATAATGGTGTTGATGAATGGGACAACCGAGGAGAAGTCTATTCGGATGACTCTGGTAATGAACGTGACCTGAAATCAACAAAATCCCGCTCTAAAAGACCTCCTGTAAAGATCAAGAAGACATCCCAGATCAGTAACTTCTTCCATCCTGAAACCGCCCCCAAGAAGACTACCGTGAATGCCAATGTGGATGATATCTTGGAGGATTTCTTGGACTCGACTCCGGTGATTAAAAAGACTAAAACCAACCCATTTGCTGCCCCTTCTCTCTCCCACGTGGTCAAGAAAGAACCCAAAAAGGCTTTCAATTTCTCCACCACTACGGGAAAAAGGGAATCAAAATCGCTGAATGCAACCACCAAAGATGCTTTTGAGCAGCCTTCTTCACCAGTGAATCATCTTACTAGTGATGATGACGTAGTAGACATGGTTAAAGACGAAATGTTGCAAGAGGAAACGCCGTCTATTTCTGAACCTTCTGATCCCCACAAACCGTCATCAATTACCCAAAAATCAACTGATGATCTAATCGTGGATGAAATTGAAGAGGATGACGATGAAGATGACTCAGAAGAGGAAATCATTGTCACCAGAAGACCAAAAGTAGCTGCTTCTAACGCCCGTAATGTGTCTGATTTTGCCGCCGTAAAAGCCTCTTCCTTACCGTCTTCTTCCCCTTCTAGAATAAACTCTCATGCTAATATAAGCTACACGGAAAAATTGGATGAAGCTAGCATTATCCCGGATAATTCCTCGGCTGTGAAAATGTTCTGGCTTGATTATAGTGAGGTTGACGGGACTTTGCTTTTATACGGTAAAATTGAAACAAAGGAAGGTAAATTGGTATCTGGAGTGGTTCAAATCAATGGAATGTGTCGAGAATTATACTTTTTACCCCGTAAATATCGTAAAATTGGTGAAGAAGAAACTGATGAGCTTATTGAACTTAATGACGTCCATGCAGAGGTTACTCCTTTATTAATGCAACTGTATCAATTAAATAACATCAGATCTAAACCTGAAACCATGAAATACTCGTTCGAGATTCCAGGAGTTCCTAAAGAAGCAGAATATTTGAAGATTTTACTTCCATTTAAACCTCCAAAAAACAGTAAATTGATCATGCCAAGTACTCTTCAAGGTCAGACTTTCCTGAGGATGTTTGGGGGTAATTCTAGTATTTTTGAATCATTTGTATTGCAAAGAAATATTATGGGTCCATGTTGGTTGGAAATCAAAAATGGTGATTTCGACTCGATTAAAAACTCGTCCCATTGTCAAGTGGAAATTGCCATCAATTCTCCTACCTTTATCAAGCCAATAGTCGATACCAAGATTCCGTCTCCTCATTTAAATTTGACATCCATTGCAGTTCAAACAACCTTGACATCGAAAAATGTCCAAGAGATCGTTTCTGTATCCATTGCAACCTTCCGAAATGTTCCTCAAGATTCACTGGTCAATAGAGATCGACAACCAGATGAAATTGTCACATTGGTTAGACCAATTGGTTCAGTAGCAGTTCCCCCTGGGCTTTCCCAACTTGCTGAAAAGCAAAAATTCAATTTGAAAGTACTTCCAAATGAAAAAACTTTACTTAATTGCCTTGCAGCTCTTATAAAGACGGCAGATCCAGATGTCTTTATCGGACATAGATTAGAAGCTGTGTCTCTAGACATTTTGATTCATAGAATGTATGATTTAAAATGTACCACTTGGTCAACTTTTGGTCGCAGAAATAGAAAGGCTTGGCCCGATAGATTTGGAATGGCCGGTGGGGCATTCTCTAATAGTTTACAACTCAGAGAAATCTTCCAAGGTCGTTTGCTTTGTGACATAGCTAATGAAATGGGTCAATCTTTGACTCCAAAATGTCAATCGTGGGACTTACCGGAGATGCTTCAAGTAGTATGTCATAAAAAGCAAACTCCACTTGAAGTTAATTTCAACAATGAAAGATATGCAGAAGATGCCGGTTTCTTATTGTTAGCCTTGAAAGATGTCGCTAATAACGTGAGAAACATAGCCGAAATTGGATTCGAAATTCAAATCTTATCTCTTTCTAAACAATTGACTAACCTTGCTGGAAATGCGTGGTCACACACCCTCAGTGGTACAAGAGCAGGGCGTAATGAATACATTTTGCTTCATGAGTTCAAGAGACAAGGGTACATCGTTCCTGACAAAGAGGATAAATATCAAAGAGCCGCCAATCAACAACAGCAGGCCAAATTGGAAGCGAATGAGGAAGATGCGACAACTCAGACGTCAAACAAAAAACCTAAGTTTCAAGGTGGATTGGTTTTTGAACCTGAAAAGGGATTACATAAGAATTATATCCTCGTCATGGATTTCAATTCGTTATACCCCAGCATCATTCAAGAATTCAACATTTGTTTCACCACTGTTGAACGTGATCAATTTAATATCACTCATGATGAAGACCATGACATGCCATCACTTCCAGAAAAGGAATTTGCTCAAGGTGTATTACCTCGATTACTTAGTTCGTTAGTTTCTCGTAGAAGAGAAGTGAAAAAGCTTTTGAAGAATCCAAACAACACTACCGATGAGAGAACTCAATTCGATATCAAACAGCAAGCGTTGAAACTCACAGCAAACTCAATGTATGGTTGTTTAGGGTATGTGAACTCTAGATTCTATGCCAAGCCTTTAGCCATGATGGTGACCAACAAAGGTAGAGAGATTTTGATGGATACGAGACAATTGGCCGAGTCTATTGGCTTGAGGGTTGTGTATGGTGACACTGATTCTGTCATGATTGATACTGGTGCTGATTCTTATAGTGATGCAATCAAAATTGGTGAAGAATTCAAAGTGCAAGTTAATGAAAGATACAAATTGTTGGAGATAGATATAGACAATGTCTTTAAAAGATTATTGCTCCATGCTAAGAAGAAATATGCTGCTATGAACGTGAGTATTAATAGCAAGACTGGTGAAGAAATAAGTCAATTGGAAGTCAAAGGGCTTGATTTAAGAAGACGTGAGTATTGTCAGGTATCAAAAGATATCTCAACTTACGTTTTGGAGAAGATTTTGTCGGATATTGATCCAGAGCAAGCTCTTTCGGAAGTGTATGCGTACTTGGAAGATATGACTGCTAAAATAAAGGCCAACAGTATTGCTATGGACCGATTTAAAATCAATACCAGGCTTTCAAAAGACCCTAAAAACTATCCTAATGGTAAAAATATGCCAGCAGTGAAGGTTGCATTGAGGTTACGGGAAGAAGGAAAAGTGATTAAGGCCGGAACAGTGATTACTTTTGTTATTACTGCACCGTCAGATGGAGATACCACTTCATCTGCAGCAGAAAGAGCACGAGCCATTCAAGAAGTCCTTCGTAAGAATGCCAATATGAAACCAGATGCTGATTATTATTTGGAGAAACAGATCTTTGCCCCGGTGGAAAGATTAGTTGAAAGGATAGAGGGGATAGATATGATGAGAATAGCCAGTAGTTTGGGCATGGACACCAAGAAATATGCCTTGAGGGTCCGTAATAGCGATCATATCAATGGGGATATCAAGCCTTTGGAATCCAATATCTCTGATACGGAAAGATTCAGACAATGTAGTTATTTGGTGCTCAATTGCACTTGCGGACATAAATTCCGGTTTGGGGGTATTTTGAGTTCTAATGACTATAAGGTGACCTATAATGGAATCAATTGTGGAAAATGTGAATACAATTTCCCATGGATTCGAGTCAATGCGCAACTAGAGTATGCTATACGAAACCATATTTCTGCTTATTATGCTGGATGGTTAGTGTGCGATGATTCTGCTTGTGGGATAACCACCCGACAAATCTCTGTGTATGGTAAAAGGTGTATTGGAACATCTGGTCGTGCTTTCGGATGTAAGGGGATAATGAAGTATAAGTACAGCGATAAGGCATTGTACAATCAGTTGTTGTATTTTGCAGCCATTTTTGATGTGGATAAAGCCAAGAAGAATTTACTTCGGCCCATTATCGATGATTTGGAGACTGATGGTAAGATGGCACCCAAGCTAGTTTCTGGTCAAGTCGAAGCGCTTAGTGAGCAGAACAGAGACAATTTTGGGCTTTGCTCGGCGGTAGTCGATAAATATTTGGATGGTTGTGGTCGTAGATACATTGACATGGGGTCTATTTTTGACTTTATGAAGTGAAAACCCACCGATGAATAGGATGATATAAATCAAGTAATAAATAAAGGAGGGCGGAATAATAAAGCAGAATAGCTTGTATTGAATAAATGGAAATTAATGGATGAAGTAGTTGTGGTAATTGAAGTAGATGAAGTAGATGAAGATGAAGTAGAGAAGGAATAGGAAATGGGATGATCATTTAAAGAAGGAGGCGTACGATGGAAGAGTGTAGCTGGAAGGAATAGAGATCTAGGTGGTAAAGAATAGAATGGTGATAGAGGATGCGTTTTTTCGAGTGAAAAGCAGTTATAAGTAGCAAGAAAGATGCAAACATAACCTCTCAGATGGCATGGTAAGTTGTGAAAATGGAGCTATGGTTGGTAATAAGATGGGGTTATAGGATATCGATTTTCGCAACCGCATTTAATACACTATATAGTTGCGTACAATAGAGGTCGACTCTGTAGGGCTATTTGATGGAGGGGGAAGACAGTATCATCAAACGTAGGCCAGATTTTCCATGGAGCCTGGTCCTTCCTAATTGGGACGAGAGGATACACATGAGGTTGCCTAGTACGAGCAAAAGTTAGGGCTATATCTTGGTCAATTCGGACTTCTTCCAAGTCCTAACAGCAGGACACCCATAATTAACCCGGCCGAAATGAGTTTTAGTTAAAAACCAACTCATAATTTCCAAGATATCGAATGTGCTCTTTCTTCATTTCTTAACTTTCTCGAAGTATTAGAAGAACTCTTTAGATTTGTATTTTAGCGTGCCATAACGGAAGTGGTTGGTGAAACAACATCACCATCGTTTAGCTCTCTCAAGTGACTAGTTAACTTAATTTACACAGGGAAGATGATAATCTCGAGATATATACGTTTAGAGATCTATTTTTCAACTCGATGAAACGATCTCTACGAAGATAATTATAATTTCATTTGAACTATATTAATGCTACAATTATACACAATCAGATGTAATATGCTATGTAGGTTTTGGTAATTACCCTAGCTCGCTAGATAGATATCATCACCTAAGCAATGAACTATCCAATTTAGCTCTACGAAACCAGTAGCTGACAGATTAAATGGGAGACTCTCAAAAAAAGTTACACAAAAGTGGCGTTAAGTGAGACAAACATTGCAAAAGTCCCCATTTTATGGTCAATTTGAACTCTTCAACAAAAATTGGTAGTGGATTCACCAATGTAGCACAGTGTAGTTACCAATATAAAAGTCCATTTTACCCAACTTCTGCTAACCTGTGATGCTGGATTCACACAACATGGCCACCCAAATCATTTGTGATTGCTCCTTCAAGATTTAAGCGTGTTCTGGGGAAAAAGGCTGCTTTATCTCATTCAAAAAAATAATGTTTATATATTGCCGAAAAAATGTTCGTTTTCTATTGCCAACTATAGTAGTAGCTATAGGAAAGAGGCCCCAAGAAATTCCACACCAACGCTATTACAACAATTGGCAGCATAGTCTCCAAGAAATATCATTTCAATAATACCCTGATTTACCTTACCCGTTCACTACAATCTCAGCCCATAAACGCTTTCACCTCATCAACCATAAACCTTCATTCTTTACCCTACTTCCCATCGGTACACTATCATCCATCTTCTCTCTTTCTCTTCATGGGGCCGTCTCTCCCACCCGTTTTCCCCAGTCTCAGTTATTTGCTCGATCCCTCCCACTTTAAGCCTTGCACCAAAAAATGCCCAAATTTCATTTCTCTTTGTTTTTACAACCGACAAGATGAACTTTAACCAGGGTCAAGGTAACAATGGACTGGTCTATGGAGGCCAATCACAGCCCACAGGTCAGCAGATCGATCCCGGCCGCAACTTTCCCATGTTACCCCCACAGTTTGCCAATTTGTCGCCCCAGCAGCTCCAACAACTCAGAGGCCAACCCCAATTCCAGACTATGATGAGGAATTGGCTCCAAAAGCAACAGCAGCAGCAGCAGCAACAACAACAACAACAACAGCAGTTTCATCTGGGTCCCCAGCAGTCACAACAACACCCCCATCATCAGAATCCAGCCCTAAACGCCCAACAACCCCAAAGAATGCCTATGACAGGCTCTGCTCTGGGCCAAGCTCCCTCTGGATACGCACAACAACCACAAAACATGGCTCAAATGCGGGCACAGCAGCTTCTCTTGCAACAACAACAACAACAACAACAACAGCAGCTTCTCTTGCAACAACAACAACAACAACAACAACAGCAGCAGCAGCAACAGCAACAAACTTTGCAAAGACACCCAGCAAATGCTGGAAACTCGGGAAATTCCGGACCTGACTCCGGCTATAGCTCCCAGGGAGGTAACCGCTCATTCCAAGGACATCCAGGCGTGGCGGGACGACCCCTCAATGCACAAGGGCAGGTACAGGGCCCCAATCCCCACACCCAACAACCACAACAAGTACAGGGCCATCCCCAGAACAGATCTGGAGGGTTCACGAGCCAACACCAAGGACCTGAAGGTGCAGGAGGCGTAGCTAAGGGTGCACTGACAAGACCAGGGATGGAGGGACCAGTGCCAGTGGGAGGACCAGTAGGAGGACCCGGAGGACCTATGGGACCCGGACAAATGTTTCACCAGGCGTCTCTTCCTCAATTCAATGCTCTGAGTGTCAACTATAAGCAGAAATCTACTACTGTGCCCCCAAGAGAGTTGGCTGATGCTGGGGAATTAAGCTCCCTCGACATGTGGTCGAAAAAACTCGAGAAAGAGGGTAAAACGCCATCAGTAGACCTCAAAATTTATGAAAAGATCATCGAGAAGGACACAAAGTACCTCCAGAAGTTCCCCAAACAACTCAACTCCAACAAGCGATTGCTCGACGGGTTGGTGCTGGACATCAAAACGTACACTGATATCAAGCAGTTGCGAATGAACGCCATTTCCCTCTCTCATAAAGGACATTTTAACAACTCTATTTGGGGAGAAGGGTATCAGGGGTACGGGAATGGAATTACCAATACTTACACTAGGTTAGTTTTACCCAAGGATGTCGATAAATCTTTAAGAGGTGGCGTGGATTACAGAATGACAGACAATATGGCCAATGAGATTTCTTTGAACGAGTCTGAACATGAACGTGAATTGGTACCCATCAGATTAGATTTTGACAATGAAAGAGATCGTTTCAAGTTAAGGGACACCTTCGTTTGGAATTTGAATGAAAAATTGTTGACGGTGGATGGATTTGCTACTCTTTTGATGGAAGATTACAAGTTTATTCCTCCTCTGTGTCATGGATCTATTGTTAGCGTAATTAACGAACAGATCAAAGATTATCGGAAAACACCGATAAATTCCACTGGAGAATTAAGGGTACCTCTAAAGATTGATATCACCATCAACAGTACGCAACTAGTGGATCAATTTGAGTGGGACATTCTCAATTATGAGAGCAATGACCCAGAAGAATTTGCTTCCACTTTGAGTGATGAAATGAATTTACCAGGAGAATTCGCCACAGCTATAGCTCATAGTATCCGAGAACAAATTCAGCTTTTCCATAAGGCTTTGACTATTGTAGGATACGGGTTTGATGGTTCGGCGGTTCATGAAGACGAAATTCGATCACATATTCTTCCCTCTTTAAGAGTAGCATCAGAAAATGGCAACTCCAATTCGTTAAGCGATGATTTCTATCTGATTTTGAGAAACCCTGCTTTGATAGCAGACAATACACCCACTCTCGTAAAATTGACCCAACTGGAACTTGATAGATTAGATAAAGAGATGGAAAGAGATGCCAGACGGAAGAGAAGACATAATAATACCGATGAAGGTACAACATCTGGACGTGGGGGGTCATCCAGAAGAGCAGCTGTATTGGCTCAACAAGGAAGAGGAGGTGGGCCGGTCATTCCAGATCTAAGCGAGATTCCAAAAACACTTCGGACACCAGCTCCTTCCAGCATTTTACCCGGTGGTGTAGATTTGACTGTTCCAGACGTATTTACTTATAATGAAGTGGCAGTTCAAAGGACTCTGGTGAAAAACCCTGATTATAAGCCTCCAGCAAACAACAATCGGGTGAAGTACCATCACGATCAGTTGCGCGGACGATTTGTGGTGACGATCAAGACACGGTAAATGGGTGATGTAGATGGCATCATATATATTGTAAAAGAGCCTTAATGTATTATATTAGTAAGGAGGTGTAGAGTATGGAGGAGAAGTTTCCAGATAAAAGATTTTATGTAGAGTTCAGATGTAGAGTTTCAAATATGAGGTCCAGTGGATTGATATGTAAATAGGCACAGATGTATATATACCGAAGGTGATGAAGAAACTTGTCATCTATGAATGCAACTTGTCATCTATGAATGCAACTTGTCATCTATGAATGCAACTTGTCAAGGATCCAGCTAGATCACTGTATGTGCTCTGATGTGTGTGTAGATTATGTAGATCATGTGCTAGCTTGTGATGTTGTCGTTCTATAGTCGATCAATATGAACTACAAACGCCGATTGAACTTTATCCTGACACATCGTTCATTATTACGTCTAACCTCCTATAATATTCCGTGCTAAAAAGCTTATTCGACTCAGTTTGACATCCAGGCTACAATTAAACTTGTCAGATTCCGTGCCGACTGAATCTCGTGCTTTCTTTAACCAATCGGTGTTGCTTTGCTCCATGTGATAACGGTGCGGCTGCTACCAACAAAAATAAGGTGGGGAGAGGTGTTGGGTCAATCATGGAAAGGTATAAAAGAGAATGATAAAGAGTAGAATAAAGCAATAAACACTATCTCGAAGTATTGTTTTGGTGACTACTAACTAGTGACCTTACCTTACTTCTCCAATTGGGTCAGTTTTTTTTTTATATTCATCTTAAATTTATAGTGACAGGGAACCACATCACTGAATAATCCTTACATGGATAACAAACGCTATTCTAAATACTGAATATTGAAACTTACTGAACTCAAACTCTGGATACAAAATTTGAATCTACAATCTGAATATTGAATCTCAGTTGTGTTAAGCAATCGTAGCAAGGTTATCTGGAAAAAACACCACTCCTTGCATCTATCGAACATCCCTTGCCATCCCAACAATTCTCGAGCTGGCTCCCCTCTTTTAAAGTGCCACTTAGTTCGCCAGAGTGATACTTATAAATAACTGACTAATTCCCAATATTAACTGACATTGTCAATATTTCTGATAACAAATATTTTATAAATCAATAGTTACACCAAAATAATGCCTCAGAAGAACGCCCTTGTATCGGGAGTTACCCTGGGAATCGGCAAAGAGATCGCTATTATTCTTGCTCAAAAAGGATACCGAGTATTTGGAGTGGCCCCTGAAAATGTGTTGTGGGAAGCCAATGATATAGTAGCTGAGTACGATGTAGAAATATTTGCCTGTGACATTACTGATTCAAAACAGGTTAAAAGTGTAGCCACCATTATTGGACAAAAATTGGAAGGGAAACTCGATATCTTGTATAACAATGCAGGGGTAGCATATGGATGTCCGGCTATCGAACTTCCAGAGGAACAGATTGACCGCCTTTTCCGAGTAAATGTGTTTGGTCACATGTATATGACCAAGTACTTTAGTCCGTATGTAATTGCTGCCGAAGGGACAATTGTATTCACCAGTTCAGTGGCTGCAAGAGCACCTTTATCATGGATGTCGGCTTATTGTGCTACCAAAGCAGCCATTGATCAATATGCTTTAGTATTACACGGAGAGATGAAACCCTACGGGGTACGAGTTCATAGTGTGATTACTGGTGGGGTGGACACTGGTATATGTGATTCTATCCCGGCAAATGTGTTGAATGGTCCATATTATAATGTTGATGGGGTGTATGATTCCCTTTACGCTACACAACAGATGTCAAGAGACGTCAACGTACCGGCTAGGACTTATGCCCGACAAGTTGTTTCTAAGATCACTAGTTATTTTGACCCAGGATTCAACATTTACAAGGGAGCACGGGCGTATCTTCTTCACCTTCTTAGCAGATATGTGCCGTTGTTTTTGCTTGAACGGGGCATAGCAATCCATTTTAGCCAGGCAGTAGTATTCAAAGAGATTCGAAGACGAGTAGCGGAGCTTAGAAAAGGCAGAGAGACGAATTAAGTAGTGATGATAGGACTATGTTGAAGTGGTAAATGAAGTTGTTTTAAAATGTAGGCTAATAGAAAGAGAAAGATGAGAGGCACAAAGTAGACTGGTATTGAATTTTATGTTTGGTGATGAGATGATACAATGAGTACCTATTGCTATCTATCGTATATGCTTTTCATCTATTAACGTCTCATCATCTGTACATCTATCTTCACCTTAATTCTACTAGTATGTACTATCTTCGGTCACCCTTACCTTTTCTATCTGCTGCATCTTTAATGGCGGCGAAATGCAGCAGATATTTACATACCATAAAGTTGGTGGAGGATGACTCTAGGTGAAAACAGATCAATATACTAACACTTTCTTTACTCGTACACCAACGATGTCAAATCTTATCTCTTACCTCTTATCTCTAATCTCTCACCTCTTACATCCCACCTCTTCTCTTTCTTCTCCTTACATACCTCCTTTGTCACTTCCATCCTTATCTTCGTTATCTGCCCCGCCTCATACTCACCTGCCTCCCACATCATCCACGCCAATATTATTCAATTTCGGCTCCCTCTCACTTTGAACGCACAGGCTGAGTAAAAACATTCAAATCCACCCTTTCACCCTTTCAACTTGCCACGACACAGCCTCTGGATCCCCCGGAAAGACTTCATAGACTTCATCTACCGCAGCTTTTGGTGCATATTTTGCTGTCTTCTTTAATATTTCAACAGCACTACCCCAATCAATACCCTCCTTTCCTTTCCACCGATGTCCACCCCAACCCATCCAAGTAATGGCGCCCCACCGGGCCAGGATGAAGAAGGACCCCAGAGTTCTCTTTTAGAAGACTTTTACCGTCAAAACGAAACATCTGGATCGTCTGACCATACCCACCTGGTACTGACTCCCCATGTTGTTGGTAATCCGAACACCGTTAACCAAGAAAGTGATCATGATCATCCTACCAACAACACCAACACTACTTTCCAGTTTGACGATCATCCGACCGGCTCTTCATCCTCAGGACCTGGAGGTTCTTCTTCGTTACTTGATCTCGAGTCACAGAATGCGCCTTCACGGTTCCTATCAATCAAACAGCGTATTTCCAACGTCTTCAACCATTTCGTCCCCATCAAACAGACCTATGAACGGATAAATAATGGCATCACCACTGGTCGAATGCAAGCCAATATTCCCGGTAATTTCGTAGGTCAAGGCACCGATGGAGTGTTTCGTAATCTCATGGCAAAACCTGATACCGATGCAGAAAGACAAGGCCAGGAAACTCATCCACCCACCTATGAAGAAGCAGCAGCAGATGCCACCCCAGAGTATTGGGAACTGACGGTAATCCTGCCAATGTATGAAGATGAAGTATTCGTAGAGGGTCTCCCAGTGGGCAACATAGCTAATTTCATTTGGAACGGTCTTGTGACGGTGGCATTCCAGTTTGTAGGCTTCGTTCTATGCTATTTGTTACACACGTCACATGCCGCCAAGCAGGGCTCTCGTGGAGGTCTTGGAATTACCTTCGTAGTCTATGGGATCAACATGATCCCCCAGAACACTGGATACTCTAACAAATTGCCCGTCAAATACATTCCAGACGATGCTAATGCATTCCAAATCGATAAAAGTACATCCATCAAAAAGGGTAGCTCAACTGACGTTTACGAGTCCAGTCTTTATCTGCCTGCATCCCAGGGTGAAAATACCATCGTAAGAACTCCATACTTTGCCTATGGGGTCATTTCCTTTGGAATTTTCATCATAATTATGGCTTGTGCTGACTTCTGGAAGGTCAAACAGATAGAGCTGTCTATTCTTGCCCCCACAAGCGCTCAAACGACAACAACAACAAGTACAACTAGTACTACTGATATTAGGGAGAGTACTGAGAGTGACCGGACGGTTTTTGCCCTTGACGAGCACTCTGAAAATGAGAATGACCACCACGAAGATGGTCATGAAGGTAGGTGAAAGATCAAGAAAACGCAGCGGAAGAAGACGGAAATGTTAAGAAGAAAGATGAATAATAGAATTGAAATAAAACTATACAAGATACGACACAATTACGGTTATAGTGGACATGAAAATGATGATACTTGGCGAGTATTGATATATTAGAAACCATGGAAAAGAATAGGATAGTCATGATCTAATGGCATATATAGGAAATATGATAAATAGAAGGATGAAGTGTAGATGATGGAAATAAAGATGGAAAGTCTCCACTATTTTCTCTACTAATGTCACTCATATGTCTTCTACTTAGATCTACTTATCTCTACTCATCTCTACTTATCTCTACTCATCTCTACTCATCTCTACTCATCATCCACTTATATCTCTACCTATATCTATTACATCTATTTCATCAACACCAACATCTTCTCGTAGATGGTAAACACAATTCCTCCACTCAACACTAAACGACCCAATCTTGGAGTGGCTCCCTTCCAGAAGGTCAAAAGACCCTCTTCTTTGAAGATCTTGGCAAAACAGTTGAGAGTAGAGCTGTACACTTTGTCTGCTCCTAACGCTTGCATTCTTGTCTTCACCGTATCAATTGGCATCGTCAGATACACAGTAATAATACCAGCAAAAGACCCTACAGCAAAAGTGGCAGCAGAGCTAAGAGGCTCATCCGGCTTGGTACCACTAGCTTGCTGGATCATCGTTTTAATTGAGTTGTAAGAACCCAACCTGACCGCTTGATTAGCTGCCTGTCTGAGTGAAACTGGAAGAACCCCAGCGTAAATTCCACGGAATCCCATATCTTTACAAAGCTTAACAGTTCCAGCTACAAGTCCATTCTGGTATTTAGGAGCCTTTGTGTTCTTGTCATCGATGAGAGCAGTTTTAATTGCTTCAAATGGTGTCACTGCTACTACTGATTCGAGTAATCCAGCTCCAAGACCAGCAAGAACTCCTCGAGGTCCAGAGAGCTTCCCGTCTCTATCTGCAAGCAAGGATTTGATATAGTCAAACCCCAAGAATCTAACTGAAGCCTTGACGGTATTCCCTACTATGAATGCTGGACATCCAACGTATAATGCACCAATTCCCTGTACTTTGGCTACATTGTAAATCAATACAAGGGGATTTCGTGATGCAGTGGACAGCTTGTCTACAAGTTGAAGCCGAGTTTTAGCAAATTCAAATGGATATGTGATAGCACCTTCAATGGCTCCGGCAGTACCACCGGCGATGAATGACTTAAGGGGGTCCACTTGCTGTATAGTTAGTAAACTTTTCAATCGGAAATGGCAGTGGAATTTTTCATGGCGGAGGGGTTGAAAAATTTTGGGCCGATAGCGGGATAGACTTGAAACAGTATATATTAAGTTGAGATATAAGTTGAGAGTTGGAATTGGGGTTACATGTGTATGGAAGAACTTATTGGAACTGTTATTGGCCCTGACCCAGTCCATATATGGCCGTAACACATACCTTCTTGTCGCCCATCTCTGCGTTTTTCAATGTGGAGAAACGAAAAAAAAAGTGAATTGTGGAGATCTCAGAGAAGATTTGAAAACGGAGGAAAGATAGATGTAGGAGGAATTAGATTTAAGGGATGATGTAGGAGAGATAAGATGTAAGGGGTGTAAGATATAGGAGAGATAAGATGCTAGGGATGTAAGATGTAGGAGGAATAAGATGTAAGGGATGAAGAGGTATAAGTGAAGAAAGAGGTGTAAGTGATATCAGAAGAGATTTCAGAAGAGGATAAAAGAGAAGGAGATGTATGAGGTATTAGGCGACTTATAAGAAGAGAAGGAGATGTAGGAGGGGTATAAGAAGGATAAAGAGATACGAGATACGAGATGAGATTCAAGAGACTTGAGACATAGAGTTATTAAAAGAGAAAACAGGTATATGAAATTAATTGAAGAGACTTAGGAGTAGATATAGAGGAGCTAAATAATATCATAGCCTTTAGACATTCGAGAGATCTATTTATCGAGACTTTGTAAGGATTCTTATTAGGATAGGGCCATTTCTGATATACGTCCAATGTTTCATCTCTGCCTCGTCTTCTCTCTGTATTTACTCCTCTCTGCATTTACTCTTCTCTGCATTTGCTCTTCTTTGTATCTTTCAGACGATTATCTTCATATCATTCTTTCTTCTTGTTCCTGGTATTATGAGTAACCTCTTTCGGGATCCTTATAATTCTTTGCTATTCTTTGTTAGTGTTCATGCCATTATTCTTGGTATTCTCTTTGTGGTACCTTCATTATCTAAATAAGATCTAACTGTCAGTTTAACCAATGCTGTATCGAAAGTACAACTTGATCATAACCATCGAGTCTTTCAAGAACATGATAAAATAAGTTATTAACTGGCAATGAATATAGGTGACTTCTGTCTTTCTTCTATTTCTTCTATTTCATCTATCTTCTCTTTCATCTATCTTCTATTTCATCTATCTTCTATTTCATCTATCTTCTATTTCATCTATCTTCTATTTCATCTATCTCTATTTCTATTCCCATCGTAATCTCCTCTTTTATGCTAAACATCTTCAAAATCGTCAAAATCATCTTCATCATCGTCATCGTCTTCATCTTCCTCAGCTTCACGCTCGGCAAGCTGGGCGTAGTACGTGGTCAACGCTTCCTGTGCTTCCTTGTCCTTGTCTGCTTGTTCAATTGTCTCTGTCTCCATTTGTTGGTCCTCCGTCTTTATCTCCTTCTTCACTTCAGTCTCTTCAGTAGTCTGTTCTGAGCTTCTGGTCTCCTCCTCTTCATCATCCTCTGCCAAATGACCCACTCCTGACCCAGATTTGCCAACCGTTGATTGCAGATGCCATGACGGCAAAGCATTTTGCTCCAATTTTTCCCGCCTTTGCTTCTTCTCCTCCTGTTCTTTCTCGTAGTTCTCGTCGTTGGCAGTAATAGACACGTGAAGGGTAGCTTGTGACTTCTGGCTGTTGGCACTTGGGGTAAACAGAACGTTGGAACGACGATGAGGGGCATAAGTACCCGTGGTAGAAGCCTGTGCTGGGATGGCCTTTTCCAATGACGATTCAAAAGTATTGTCGGCAATGAAACTGTCATCAATCTTCTTCAAATATGAGATGATTGGATCCACTTGTACCATTAACTTTTCTAATTTAGCTTGTCTAATGGTAGCTTGTTGGGACAGATCATCTTCAACAAGAACGCCACCACAATTATCACAGATAAAATTGGCCATATCTTCAGAGATGAGCAGAATTGCATCTAACTGACTGATCTTTTTGCCACATCGAGGACATAAATACCCCTGAGGGTTACCATACTTGGACATTTCCTCTTTGATCAAATCAACAATCAGATGGACTTTCCACTTGATTGCATCAATGGCTTCTGTGATATGAATGTAGTAGTAAGTTCTACGGGTAAGTCTCAGTTGAGGATTTTCTTCCTGTTGAACATGAGCCACCAAGAGTCGGTCTTCTACGAGTTTATAGCAAAAAGCTCTTAATTCTTTCCTCTGGATCCCAAGAAGATAGATCAAATCATCCTCGGAAAGTACGGAATGGAGAATTATTGCGTCCATGATGAGCACATAGGTCTGGGTGTAAAACCCGCGAGCCACGAATCGCAACAACGACCTCACAGAATCGTCCATGGTGGAGTAAATGCTACCAAATGATGGGATGCTGAAGGTGAACTTTCGAAGTTGAAATTGAAACTGAAACTTTCAAGTTAGAAAATTCCCGCGCAATGTGGGGGAGGTGGGAGGAAAGGGGAACCTGAGGAGGAAGAGATAAAGAATGGGGAGTGACTGAGTAAGGAAAGGAAGAGACTGGATAGATTAGGGTAAGGAAAGAAAACATAAAGAGTGGGGAGAGAACAGGGTAAATTTCAACAACTGGAATCAAAAAACTGAGACCAGAACTTCTTTGAATGTGGATCTTCGTCAATGTGTAAGTCTGTGGTTCACGTGTGTCTACAGTTAGTCAAAGAAAGTAAACTCTAGGGGAAGATGTGGTGCCATAGTGAAATTATCGGTGGTGCTCTGCGTTTGCGGTATATCCATATAAAGACAACGAGAATTTATATAAGCCAGGCCCATAAAAACTTGTCTATGGGTAAGATATCATTAGTGAAAAACTGGTTGGAAATGTGTTAAATAGGTGTAGAGATGTGTGGCAACTCTTCAAATGACTAAAAGTGACATTCTTTCTTTTTTTTTCCACTACTTTGACATCAGGAGACCTTTTCTGTTGATTTGATTCTTTTATTACCCCATTTACCTTATCTGTCTTCAACCAAAATCGGCCAATTGTTTAGTTATTCTACTTCGTGCTAGATAGATGGGGGTTGCATAGTCACGTGAAAAAACCATGGCCATTACAGTATATCAGCATGCCAGCATACCAAAATATTGTAAGCCTCAAAATGACCATGTACTTCCAGATGTAAAAGTATGCTGCCAACTCTTACCCCGTTTAGACGAATCACAAAAGCATGGCCATTGAAAGATTAAAATATCAAACTACATTCGGCAGAGATCCAGAACCTTAATCAGCCAAATCTAGAAGTTTAATGGGGTTCAAGATGCGGAAGCCTACCCAATGCGGCATTCACAGTTCAACCCGACACAATAGGCATAAATGGACTAAAAAATGGACGGAAACGCCCTGTGATCAGCAAATAGGAGGTCAGATACCGAAGAAAGACTCAGGGATGATCCCGGGCGTTGCTATTGTAGTTGCTTTAGTTGCTGTATCGTATCTAATGGACCACTGTTTCTCCTAATTGAGTTGCGCGACGTGCATCTATTCCTTCTTCTCCCAAGCAGGTGCATGGAAAATCGTGTTCCTTTCTTCAACCGTGCACGATTTAGATGAGTGTATAGGAAGTAGGAACCGCCCAAATGCCGAACCATCGAAGGGAGTGCGGCTGGGAGAACTAATGGAGCAATGGTGTCATTACACTACTTTCCTGGAACAATCCCCATTTCGGAAACATACGTGGATTTTCATGCAGATATGGTGAATTTGCATTGCTCCGCTCATCAAAATAGATGAATTGAAGGATAAAGACGGACTATAACTACTCGAATGCATGATCTCTTTTTTTGCTTCGTCACTAATCTTGACACCATTGTTCTATTTACCTCCCTTCACACAAATTTTTCTTCGCCCATGTGATTCCGATCCGGTTTTTAGAAATCCTTACTCTGTTCGTTCTTTTAACATTCTCTCCTAATTTTTTGTTATTGTCTGTGCTGCACCGTTGAAAGGTCCAGAAAATATTAAAAGTTCATAATTGTGGAGAACTAAAACCTACAACTGGAACAGGGCAACAAAGTACTCCGCAGGATCCCATCCCTGGACCGGATAGTTGCTGAGGCAGGACGATACGTGTTGTAGGGCATGTGAGACGGTTATTACTCTGGTGGACCCTTTCTACGATTTAAGCAAGATGTGAAGAGTTCATCTGCAGATATCTGCAGAGTGATGAGCGACAGCCTTCTCTGCGGACTTTCAGTTACCAATGCGGTAAAGGGTATCTATCTTATCTAAATTGCGGCGCAGTAGTGCTGGAGAGGAGAAGGTGGTTAGTTGGATGTAGCCGAGGTTCCTAGCGAGGGCAGCAAGCAACACCATAGTCCGGGGGACTTGTGAGTGAATGTTTAGCGGTGTCTGGTGGTTGAGTTTGATGCGAGAGCTTTTTACTGAGGAGGGCGTAAATGAGGAGAAGGATAAGGGATGATACAGAGGGACAATAGTGAGGAAATTGAGAGGAGAAGTACGGAGACGGGTAGAGAGAGAGGTAAAGCGCGAAGTTGAGATGTAGAAGAGAAGAGAAGCAAATAAGACAGAAAGTAATAACTAATATATGAGACTTTATAGATGGCTGCTACGGCTCCAGTGACGTATAGAATTAGGAGCTGAGGCAATCAATAGTAGATACGAGCGAGACAGACAGAGGACAGAAAGAGGACAGAAAGAGGACAGAAAGAGGACAGAAAGAGGACAGAAAGAGGACAGAAAGAGGACAGAAAGAAGGCAGAAAAGAGGACAGAAAGAAGGCAGAAAACAGACCAGTCTACCACTCCGCGAATCACAAGTGACGGACAAGTTCATACAACATCTCATCATCTGGTTTCTCTCCTCTGGTCTCTCATCTCTGGTCTCTCATCTCTGGTCTCTCATCTCTGCTCTCATCTCTGCTCTCTCATCCTCTCTCATCTCTTCTCCTCCTCCCACCTGCCCGCAGCCCTGCCCCTGCCAACGCACAACACGAAACGCGCTATGCAGATGCAATCGCGTTTTACCTATCCCTTATGTACTGCAACACCCACCTCCAACCCCGTGTGTGACAGAAAGAAACCCGCGTGCCGCCAGAGAAGATTACCCGTTAAAATTCTTCTAGCCTGCATCTTCCCTACGCGTCTAGTATAACTGTATCGATCTCGCTGTAATTGGGTCCCAAACTACGCCAAACCTTGTTTCTGGTGACATTTTACCTTCGATTAGTGGTGATTTATTATCGTTGTTTATCCTCCTTTGGTACCCGTCGTCCCCTTTACTCTTATAATCGCCATTAAGGCCCCCCACTCCCTCCTCGTGACCCTTCCAGCTAAAGGTTTTACCGATTAAAACCGTCATCAACCCCTTCCCTACCGACCCCTACCTCCACTATCCACCCCTTCCTGCCCGTTCGTTTCCATCACAATTTCGACCATCTCAAGGCTAAGATCAGTGCAGATCATCCTAAACTATTCTACTAGGGAACTATACATTGTGACCAGAGCATCTGATCGGTTCAATCTTCTTCATTACATCCAACCCCCCCTCCCCACATTCTAATGTCAATGTCAAGAATCCCGCTTCAGGAGTACCCAGACTCCTTCGCCAATCAAAGGGTTACTGAAACCCCAAATACTAAAGGATTTGCCCCTGGTTCCGCCATGACTACTCCTCCAGAGACAACCAGTAATTCAAGAAAGAAACGTATGTCTATAGGTACCCCGATTGCTCGTAATAACGATGGTTCTTCTAATATCCTTTCCAACCTGATTTTACTCTCTCCTGCCTTTCTGTCCCCTCAGAAGAAACATAATAATGGTTCTAAGCAACATGTCCAAGTAAGAGGTGGGTTCTCTATCAATGATAATCATTTCACCCATCCTGCTCCACCTAAACAGCCTGCCTTTGAACCGTTAGGAGCTGCTGCTGCTGCTGCTGCTTCAGAAGAGAAACCTACTCGTAAAAAGTCAAAGAAATCAAAGAAAGATGCTAAAGATTATCCTTTTGACCTTGAATCTAATGAAAAACCTCCTTATTCTTATGCTACCTTGATTGGAATGTCAATAATGTCTCATCCGGATCGCAAATTGACTCTTTCTCTGATCTATTCATGGATTTCTGAAACTTTCAAATATTATAAACGTGAAGATGTAGGATGGCAGAATCTGATCCGTCATAATCTTTCCCTTAATAAAGCCTTTGTTAAGGGTGAAAAGAGTAAAGATGGGAAGGGACATTTTTGGTTTATCGAAGAAGGATGTGAAGATCAATTCTTGAAATCTCGTAACAGTAAAAAGCATCTGTATCAAGAGATCATGGATCAAATTAACGGAAGTAACGCCTCTCACTCCAATCAGAATCATAATCAGAATCATGATAATAACTTCAATGGTCAGAATTCTACCCTGATTAATATCTCTTCAACTCCACAAATGACGGTTCAAAGTCAGACGTCTCTCTATCGTTCCAAAAGTTCAATATATCTGATCCCTTCTTCACCAAATATTGCTCAAGATGAAGATCAAAGTTACCGAATGAAACGACCGGCTTCAAATTTGAATGAAGCAGCAGAATATCATAATGATGATGAAGATGATGAGTTCCATGCATTACTTGATGCTCCTTCAAAACGTAGAGCTTTAAGACGGACTCAAGACTCCCATTTCCATCCACATTTACTGAATTCACCGCTCGGAGCTCCCTTTTTACAATGGGGCGGTGAAGTACCCAGTTTGGTGGTAGAAGAGTCCCCCAATAAGCCTCTAATTGCTGCCAAAAACGTAAGTTATACCTCATCGTTCAGTTGCAATCTGAATCTCGAGCTTTCACCCATTCGTACTAGTGAAACAGGGCCTTTACTTGAGCCAATGACCCCAGTAAACATCTACAAAAAGCTTGAAAATCATAACATTCTCTCGGTGATTCTGGGCCATGGACTCCATGGTACTACCAAGGATCATCGAGATGAAGGATTGGCTTCTGGGGCCTTTGCAGAGTCCATAGTATCATCTAAACTTGTGCCACATCCTCATGCATCGTCTGCTGTTGTCTCTGGTATCCATACTACTCCCCATGGATTGGCAGCACCAGCCACTCACATATCTGGCTCAGCTTCAAGCTCCTCGAGCTCACATAATGTACATTTACAACCAGTGCATTTACCACCACCTCATCATATTTCTAGAACGCCAAAAAGTGTGGTAAGAACTCCTTTACGAAGTCTCCGATCACCTCAAACGGCGTCAATGATGAAAAAATTGTGGAATTCCCCGTCTTACTTGGAAGATTTTTACCACTCGCCGCTTGTAGGAAGCACGTACTCAAATTTGGCCTCTTATGATGAGGATGACTTGATGTTACGGGCATTTGAATCACCAGGAATCGTTCGTAAGCCCTCTGGAAGGAAATTGTTGAACGATTTTAAGGCTGAGCTTGTGGAGAAAGACGACAAGAAATAGATATAGTAATGTGGGAATGGGATGCAAGGTTAACGGTTTCAAATTACAATGGGTAATGTAATGTTAATGATTTTAATGAGCTGGCTCGGCTATGTACTAATTGATTGAATTTTTTAGAGATGTAGATATAATTATACCCAAGAGTCTTCGGTAAGCACTTGGTGGCCATCAACTAAAGCTTGTTGGGAAAGCCACGGGTTTATTTAGACTCAAGTTTAGTGCCATTAGTTAATGATTGAGCTTGTCTTTTTACGAAATGAATTTCAAATTACTCTCTGGTTCTACATTCTTATTCGTAACTCGATTTGTGATATCTTTTGTATTTTAATGATCCTCATGTGTATTGGTGGACCGTGTGGTTTGTTTACTACGTCATTTTAGTCATAATATCATTATTATCATCTATTCTTGGTCAAGGTCACGAACCGTATCCTTGTTCTATTCCCACCTGGTAATTGAATATGTCTTGTATGTGTTTGTAAAATTCATCTCATCTCATCTCATCGCATCTCATCTCATTCCACAGCATCCCAACTCATCTCACTCCCCCCATTCCTGGCATTTGCAGCTTAGTCTCCGCTGGCACAGCCCTTGCAACCACAAGTTCTACATTCTACATCTTCGTCTTGATCATTATCTGCCAAAGTGGTCTTCTTCACTCTACAAATGCATACTTTGCCGTGGTTTTTGTCGCTGGTAACAATACATTGAACGCAACATAAATTTTCATACCCAGGTTTTTTCCACTTAGCGATGAGGTCTCGGTCAACTGAAGGTTCCCCCAACATCCATTGATACAACTCCAGTCCTATAAGGTTCTTTTGATACATCGTATACACATATCGGGAGATCAGATGGTTGAGACGATATATGGGCCACAATGATGAAATTTTGTCCTCAGATTTTAAAGACTTAGATTGTGCCTCTTTGAGTTTATCTTTAAGCTTAGCCATAGTGGGCTGAATCTTTTTGTACTCTTCCGGGGGCGTTTTAGAACGTTTAGCTCTGGTTATTTTGGGCATGGTGGACCTTGATATTAAGAGGTTGAACTATGAAGACGAAAAACAATCACAAGTTAAAAATTGCAGTAATGAAACTGTGAAAAATCACCAACCCCGCTACTGATGATGATAACTCTAACGGGTATAAAAAAAATATCGACATCAGCAGGATTCGAACCTGCGCGGGAAATCCCAACGCATGACTCGAACGATTCGAGTGCGTCGCCTTAACCACTCGGCCACAATGCCTGACACTGAGAATTTTGAGTGACAGCATAGTGGAATCGAGGACTGTAAAATATGATCGATCATGAACCTTTTTTTTGTGTTCTATTCTTGGGCCATGAATACCGTCAGCTTCTTCGACATTCGGTGGTCGTTTTGAATTAGGAAATCATCAGCTGTGTTTTTTCATCGAGGTGCTACGAAATCTTTCCCTTTCAAACTCATTTCTATGGCCATGTTCAGCTATCTTCGATGCCGTTCACACTTCATCACCTTCCTTATTTAGAGATTTTTCGAAAAAATTACCATATAAATTCTGGAATACGATATTTGCCTTTCCTACTTCCTTTTGAGTAAGTGTTCTTTAATTGTACCGTATCTGCTTATCAGTCCCATTGGTCCCATTAGCCCCAGCGGTCTTGTAGTCTTATTTATCCCTACTGCCTACGCATCTCTCCCTTTCTATAGTTTCATAGATCTTCTCTTTTCATCCACACACCATCTTTTGGCCCTCTATATAATCAGCCTCGACAAGTACCTGCGTCATCAACTACGTCACCTTTAGCCGTCTACTATCCTTTCCCACCACCAAAGATACTACACGATAGAGAATGCAACCTACAAATATCGGTTGCTGGTGGAGACCATCAGATATTGTCAAATCATTTCCTGACCACTAAATCGTTACAACATTGTTAAACAAAGGTGTACAAGAGAGACCCTTCTTCATAACTTCTGCATGGATTATGGTTGCTGCAGCAATCGATGCATATTTTTCGCAGGCGATCTCTTAACTCACTCCCTCAATGCTTCAGTCAGGTGAACTGTTCACAGTATAAATGGCTCCCACTGTGCAATCCAACCTTTCTCTACCCTGCTCCACTGAATCTACTTCTACCTTCTACCAACCTATTCTTTTCTAAACCCTGTTCCTCCTGCCGTCCCATGGCTCCTATCCTCATGCGTGCCAACGTACTCGTTCGCGCATACCGATGCGTCTTTTGCTCATCTGCGTCTTGAGCTCGTAACATCCACCACCTGAAAACGGCCACTTGTCTATACAAAAACAATTTGAAACGATTAGAAAGAGCTACTTCCAAAAGACGAAGATTCTTTCATATTCTACTAGACCCGTCAGTGCGCCTAGCGATCCTTGGTACCTATTTTCATTTGCTGCTGTTGTCTTGAAAAGGTCGTGGCCCGTTGCCGATTCATCAACAAACACTTGACCCCAACTTTAGTCTTCTTTGCATTGCTGATCTGTCAGAACCTTTCTCATCATCATGGTCTCCGAGTCCACGTCTACCTCGGCCGTGGTGACCTCTTTGGTGCTGGGGTTCATTCTTTTCGGTTCATTCATGGGTATCTTTATCTTGGGTCGTCTTAAATTTACCCGAATCTACTCGCCAAAGTCTCATTACGATGTAGTCCCTGAATCGAAACGGCCTCCTCGTTTACCTAAAGATCCTTTCCGTTGGATCTTCACTATTCTTTTCAGAAACCAGACCCAAGTCCTCGAGTATGTGGGCTTGGATGGCTATTTTTTCTTACGTTTCTTAGCCATATTCTGTTGTGTCTTCCTTGGTGGAGTTTTCTTCTATGTGATTTTGCTTCCAGTTAACACTGTAGGAGGATACGGGAATTCTGGATTTGACTATCTTTCGATCTCAAATGTTAAACATCCGAAACGTTACTATGCCCACGTCCTTGTTGGCTGGGTCTATTATGGCATTGTACTCTTCGTAATTCAGAGAGAGCTCTTCTTCTACAATTCATTACGTTGTGCCGCTTTGAGTGCTCCTAAATATGCTCGATCTATATCATCTAGAACGGTGTTGTACCAATGTGTTCCGGATTCTTTCTTAGATGGTAAACAGTTCTTCAAATTGTTTAATGGAGTAAGAAGAATTTATATCGCCAGAACTTGGCGTAAACTTTCCAGTAAAGTTCGTAGCCGATCTGGCTTGGTTAATCGCTTAGAAGTTGCCGAAAACAAACTTTTGAAAAAGGCAGTCAAGGCTAAGTTAAAAGCAGATAAAAAGAGCATTGAAATCTCCCCTGCTGATGACATATATGCATACGTTCCGGAGAAAAAGAGACCTAGACACAAGAAGGGTGGCTTTTTCTCCGAGAAAATTGATACCATTGACTACTGTCTAGAAAAGATTCCTGATCTTGATAACGAAATCAAGGCATTTCAGAAGAAATACAAAACCGCCAAGCCCAAGAATTCTGTCTTCGTCGAGTTCGAGAACCAATACTACGCCCAAATAGCATACCAAACCACCATTCACCACAACCCGTTAAGGGCATCACCCAAATTTACTGGATTGGCCCCAGCAGATATTATATGGGGAAATCTTCGGATTTTCTGGTGGGAAAAATATGTAAGGGCATCCATTGCATATCTGGCAATTGTTGCAATCACCATCTTTTGGGCTGTTCCAGTGGCATTTGTTGGTTCCATATCTAACCTCACTTACTTGACCAATATTAAGGCGTTCCACTGGTTAAGATTTGTGTTTAACATGCCCAAACAACTTTTAGGTATTATTACTGCTTTACTTCCAACTTTAATGCTTCAAATCTTAACCTATTACTTACCGATTATTATCAGAGGGTTAGGTAAAGTTGCTGGTTGTCCCTCAGTTCAACAGATTGAATTGTTCACTCAAAGAGCATATTTTGGCTTCTTGTTTGTCAATTCTTTTATGGTGGTAGCCGTTGCATCCTCTGCCACTTCCACTGTCACTAGAATTGTAAATAGTCCCCTGGAGGCATTAGATATCTTGGCAAATGGTTTACCAAAGTCGTCCAATTTCTTCATCTCATATCTTATCTTGCAAGGTTTGGCAATTACTGGTGGTCAATTGGCCCAGATTGTGACCTTATTCTTATATTTCATTCTTGGTAAATTGTTGGATAAAACTGCCAGAAAGAAATGGCTCAGATTCTCTGGACTTGGAACCGTTGCTTGGGGAACTACTTTCCCAATCTACAGTAATTTGATTTGTATCACATTGGCATATTCAATCATTTCTCCTTTGATTTTAGTTTTTGCATTGCCTGCTTTCTTCTTTGTATTCGTGGCTTGGTCTTACAATTTGTCGTATTGTTTCCTTGAATCTCCAGATAATCGAGGAAAGCATTATCCTGTGGCATTGTTTCAAATTTTTGCTGGACTCTATGTTGGTCAAGTATGTATGCTAGGAATCTTTGCCGTTGGGAAAGGTTGGGGACCCATTGTCTTGCAAGTGATTGCGCTCATTGTAACCATTAATATCCACATACATCTTAATATGGCTTATCTGCATTTGCTAGAAGTGATTCCTATCGACTGTATGAAAGCTGCAGACGGTGTTTCCCATACTCCGTCATTCAATCGTGAATCTGAGTACCAGCGTAAGGTTTTGGACAAATACCCTCGTAGAAGAAACAAAACTTTGGAAGAGGGAACTCTGCCCAATACCGAAACTTCATTGGCAGCTGCAGATGCATTTGGTAATGGACAAACATTATTAATGGCAGACAAGGGCCACAAGGGTACGAAGTATAATAATGCACTTGTGAGGTTTTTGCGGCCAGATGTTCACGCCAATTATACTACGGTGAAGAAGATGTTACCAGCAAGTTATTACGACGAACCTGAAGATCATGCCGACGATAAGCATGCCTACGACGATCCTATTATACATACACAGATGTCTAGTATCTGGATCCCTAAGGACCCAATGGGATTATCTACAAAGGAGATAGAGAAAATGCTGACAGTTATTGGATGCGAGGATACCAACACCGAGTTTAATAAGAAGGGTAAGCTTCGGGTTACAGGACCACCCAGCTTGTCTTAGGATATGAGTAATTGGATGGGATATAGAGAGCTATAATAGTTAGGAAATTCCAATATAGTAGAGAGTTGTTCTAATACGTAGAGGATAGTTTCAATTGCAGAGGTGGATTACTGAGAAACTGATACTTCCGAGGTTTACAGAGAGTTCATCGGTAAAGATTAGAGAGGTGTCATCATTCCGGAAACAGATTAAACCGGGCAAAAAAAATCGTATAATTGGAAGAGAGGATAAAGTGTGTAAAAGTTGACAGATAATTTAGTCCAAGATGGTGCCGCCAGCTTAATTGTAGCGGCCGAGCCATGCATTGAAGAAACCTTAAAACTATATAGGAGGGAGCTGAGGAATAGGTTGTTGAAAGGGACAAAAGAAAGCAGATCAGGCCAAATCCAACCAAACACTCGACTTAAGCGTATACAAGACACACAAACACCCCATACAACGTGCTAAGAGTATAACGATAGGTGCAAAAATCCTCATCCATCGTCTTATAACATGATGGATATCTGCTCAGGCTTTCCTCTTTAGGCACACCGTTAGAAGTCTCATGCGCGCAAGTCCCCTCTTTTCGGAAATTTGACCGAGCTTTCTATATAACCACGGAGCATGGCGATTTTACGTCGGAGTAGATTAGTATTACAAGCTACTTGGAGCCTGCTTTGTACATTTCCGATGAACGGAAACGCCATCTCGAGATTGCAACTTACAAGACAGCATTTGCTGGGGTCATCTAAACTGCCATCAATCCGAGAATTTTCCACCGGTCAGATTTCCACCACTACAGTTGGGTCAAAGTATACTACTGATTTCAAAGCATATGCGGTTCAGGACGGTAAGGCAATTTCTTTCTTCCATGATGTTGCGCTTGACTTGGATTTGAAGGGTAAAACTGCCAATATGGTGGTAGAAATCCCCCGATGGTCCAACGGGAAATTCGAGATCAGTACAAAGCTTCCCGGAAACCCTATTGTTCAAGATGTGAAGAAGAAGAAAGTAAGGTTTGTTAAGAACCTCTTTCCTCACAAGGGTTACATCCACAACTATGGGGCATTCCCACAGACATGGGAGGATCCTACGGTACAAAATAAGGAAATAGAGGGAGTGTTTGGTGATGGAGATCCCTTGGATGTGTGCGAGATTGGTGAACGATTGGGTAGTCTTGGAGGCATCAAAAGAGTGAAAATTTTGGGATCATTAGCGTTGATTGATGACGGTGAATTGGATTGGAAGATCATTGCAGTGGATGTAGAAGATTCTTTAGCCGATCAGTTAAACGATATAGCCGATGTAGAAGCCAAATGTCCTGGTTATTTGGACGCCACTGTGTTCTGGTTCAGGAATTATAAGAGACCAGATGGCAAGCCAGAGAACAAGTTTGCTTTCAATGCGAAGTACCGTAATCTGGAACAAACAATGGAGGTGATACAAGAGTGTAGTGAAGCCTGGAGTAAGTTGATCAATGGCGGATTCAAGGGGGAAAAGCTGCCAGCAATTATCAATGCCACTTTAAAGGGTACCCCTGGTTATACAGACAAGGTTGCCGATGTAAATGAGGATCAGAAAGCTGAGCCAGAGGCACCATTGCCCGTAGATTTAGCAAAGAGTTACTACTTGTGAGAGAGTAGAAAGGCACCATTTATCATAATCATCGTATATATAGAAGAAAGTGGTTGGAAACAAATCTGTAGCGGTCAAAGAAGGAGTGATAGAGGCTTACGATCACATTTAGTGTAGCTGCTGAAGCATTTAGTGTAGCTCTCTCTCTTTACGTATATATATCCATGTGCGTCACATCGCCGGTGTACGGATGTTTACCAATGAATCCTGCACTCTTCCCCAAACTACCATAACAAGAAAACTATTCTTCCAAGAAGGCTGCAATGGCATCAAATAGCAGCAAAAGTGTGGTCCGAGTGAAGCCCATGGAGCCCACACAGCTCTGGACTTTCAAAGGTGTGTTGGACCTTCTCGATGGACCTTCAGCAGAGCATATTTCCAATGGAATCGATGACTTTCTTCTTCAAAACCGGCAAGTTTTTTTGGATCCGTCACCCTTTGTGAAGAGCAATGAAAAGGCGGTCCCACGTAATGCCAACGAGTTCATGGTTAGAAAGACTCTCTATACTGGCGTCTCTGCCGAAAACCACAGTGATTCTATTGAAATCGCCCGGGAATTGGGCTTGGATCCCACCGAAGTTCTTAGATGTGTGGTTCAGACCAGTACCAGATCACCTCCTCGTAAACTTGAAGAGCTAAGTGTGATCAAGTCAAAGCTCCCAGACGATAGGGCCCTTCGTATCAAAGAAAAGCGCTTGGAATTGTACTCTAGTCGTATCTTGGAGGAGAGAAGATCTGTTCTTCGGATCGTGGCTAAGCTATTGAAGTTACAACTTCAACAACAACAACCACCTCAGAATGGCACAAGCTCCTCCTCCTCCTCCCTAGTGGTCACCAATTTGGCCAAGGAGATTGTATTGAGTCAGACTTACTTAGAATTGCTTCTTAAAGCTGTTGAAAATACTTACAACTCCCTAGTTCATTGGTCTTCTGATAAGAAATCGCATCCGTCATGGGCAACCCATTTTTTCGATGAAACAGTTTTCCTTATGATAGATCTTCTTAAAGTAGTATCTTTGATATTTCAACTGGTGGTCACTGCCCCTTTAAATGTTCAATCCTGGTTCGAATTGATGAGTAAAAGCAACTATTTCTTAAATTTGGGTCCTGTTCTTAACGATAATGAAGTGCTTTTGTTAGTCCAGGGCTTCGGAACTATGGCCAGTTTAATTGCCCTTCAAGTATCTGATAGATTTGGGGAGCTGCTCTCAGATAATCAGTACATGAATTCCCCATCAGTGATGCAAAAGATTAATCTGGCGATTAAAAGTGTAGAAAATGCCAATCCAGTAGTTTCTTATACTTGGTTGTTAATTCTTAATAAGAAAAATCTCATTATTGAAAGTTTCCCCGGTGAAAATGCTGTGGTTTCCTTTGAAAAGGAGTTTTCTAAATCAGATATCGTTCAATCCATCGCCCATTTCTCCCGAGAATGTGCCAAATCAAATGTATTTCAAGACATAGCTCTTTTACATAAGCATTTCAAATCAGAGCCCCTTTGTACAGTAAATCTCACGTCTATAATCATTGCATCATTCCCATACATAAACATGACTCGGGAAATCACGGTTCCAATCTACGAAGTACTTAGAGATGCATCTTCAAAACAAATCGAGGAGTTTTTTAACGATGAATACGTTCAAAAGAACTTGGTCCTTTGTAGAGCCAAATTCCCGCTCTCTTTAAACCCATTTTTGAATATTTCCTCTATCAATGGAGGCTTTGCTTTTAATGAAATCAAGGATATGAAGTCTTATATGACCCCATTTTCTCGTAGAGAGATCGATACCATCACTGAAACAGATGATGAAACTACGGAACTTGTACGAATCACCAAATTTCTCGACATATATCCTCCCTATGAAATTAATAATAAGTTGTCTTTGCTTCTCTCCGCTAAAACGAAGGCTAAAGTTTTACCTTCAGCAGTGGATGGAGAAGTATTGGTGGCATTTTTATATGAATTCAACGGGTGGGCATTCATTGGAAGAATTCTTCAGAATGTAACCAGGTCTTTCAACAGTGCAGACCTTGAAAAAACTAGTGTAATCGTAGATATTTTGACTGTAATTACTGAAGTGGTAAAGAAACTAGATCCAGCACTGGTTTCTCAGTTGTTAAGTACCATTTCAATCTACATTGATGACTCTGATGTACTTGAAATAGTATTCAGATTGTTTGAACAAGGTTTACATACCAGAAACATAACCGTTTTGTGTGCTTCTGTCAAATTGATCAATTCTTTAGTAAATGTAATTCCTAACCGTATATGGATTTTTTTCACCACTTCTGCCTTGTTTGAATGTCAAGGTCATGAAGATTTTGCTTCGGTAATATTTGGTGCTATAGAAATGGTCAACGGTGATTTCCTGTTCTCTTTAGAGTTAATCAGATTGGCCAAATCTCTTACAAATCAATCATTGATGGGGGCAGAGACCGAGGTAGCTCGTAATAAGAAGCAGGTGATCTACAAATTTTCTACTCATTTGGTGAAAATATTTGAAAGCTTCATTCATTGTCATTTCAAAGATAGTAATCACAAATGTATTATAGGTCGGTCTATCTTATCAATCTTCAGTCTGATTTTGACCCCAGTTTATGGGATAGATCAGGATTCAAAATTGGATGATAAAATTACCAGCGTACTCGCTCCATCTGCTCATTTCATCTTGGAGTCATTTGCCAGTAGTGGTACTAATGCCAGAGTCATTACTCCCTTAGCAGTTACTCTTGATGGTAATCACAAGTACGAGTATCTCAATTTCACAGGCAACGTTTTCAACCAATGGCTTGATTCTGTGCTTGATTTCAGTCTGCTCATTATCAATATCAGGTCAATGATCAATCATGAACCCACGAGACTTGAACAAGTGCTCTATGGAAAGCTTCCAGCGTTGACAATTCTTTATGCTTCAGGTGGTTCACATAGAGTTCATATTTTAAACCTTTTATCGGCTATCGTCTCTGCGAAATGGAAAGAAGAAGAAGCTCCATCGATCTTGTCCCACTTGAAACCAAATTTTGCAAACATTTTAACCTCTTCTATAGCGGCGGACTTAAAAAATCCCTTCGATTCGGATCAATTGAAAGTGAGCTTATATAAATTTATTGGTGCAGTGATGGGAAGTAAACATAAAGGTTTATCAATGCTTTTCATCGAAGGATCGCGGGTTTTAAAACACTCTCAGGGAGAAAGTAAACTGGAACAATCAAAATCATCTGTCACTAAAAATAACACAGTGCTCAGAATTTTGAAAGGTAACGTCAAAGATATGAAATACTATCCTGATTATGTCTCAATTCATCTTGTTGATGCTATTTCTATTGCTCTTAATGCTTGGATCATCGAATCGGAATATAAAGAAGATGATACAAACTTTGTCAAAATCTTACTTCAAAGATTCAAGGCTCCTTACAATGTCCAGGTTGCTTCCAACAATGAATATTCGAGAAAGTGTCACGAGATCCAGCTTCTTGTTAAGATAACTAAGGTATTTTCCATCCTTATGTTTGCATTACAGGATGAGTCTACCATAAAGCCACTTCTTGATTTGATGAACGATGCTGAGTTTCGTCTTGAGTTGCTTAAACGTTGCGATGTATTTGGATTTAACAAGAATCTTTTGGAATCTATTCAGGATGAATGTGAGACTAAATTGGGAGTTTCCATTGATAAGTTTGCTAAATCATCTCTTGATTCTCGGGAAGTGGATCAAAGTTTCTATGACTTTTCGATTATGAAGAGCATGTACAAGGAAAATGAGCTGTGGAATGAAATTGAAGACTTGGTCAGGGCATTTAATTACAACGAAATTTGGACATCAGCTCAAATCGAAGTCGTCAAATATCATAGTGCCTTGATTTCTGCCTTCTGTGCCAGATACCCTACCAGATTGACTGCCGAATGGGTCAATGTGTCTTCTCAATTGCTTTTTTACAATGTCATCGTTGACGTTCCCTATGAAATTTTACCTCAGGTTCACATCGAGAGAAGTGAAAACGCTTTCTTTGTCCTCAATACTCTTGCTAAGAATAAGAGCTTGAAGTTGAAGGGTGACGAAGTGTTCGATGTTATCAAATTCGTATCTGAGTTGATCCATTCGCGACACGTGGATTTCATCAACCTGATTACTTCCGGAGGACACGGTATTTACAAGCTGTTGCTTCGGGTGTTGAGAATAGCCTTTGATTTGATCAAGGATGACACCAGTAAACTTGTTCAAAATTCAAGTATATTCATCGAAATTTTTGATCTCGTAATTGCAAAGGCAGCTCGGAATCTTTTCGTTAAACTTCAAAATGAGGTTTACTTGATTAGGACCAATAAAGCATACAAGGCTACGAATATGGAGGATCAATTTGAAAATTTGACCCATGTGATGTCGATTTTAAAGGTATTTGTGCAATTCAATTGTCCAAGATCATTCCATGAGGACTTGGCCAGAATAGTTAGTGACCACGGGACAGTGAAATCCCTTCTTCAACTCTACAAGAACTCTCACTTGTTGACAGTGAATGGCGAGCTTTTGTTTGCCGAATTGAGTTTAGTTTTGATCCAGGAATTTCTGATAATAGATACTATTGCTCAAGAGTTCATTGACTCAGGGTTGTACATGGTATTGGCGGGAAGCCGGGTCTCTGCGCCAATTAGAAACGGAATTACAAGCTTACGGAAATCTGAACAACATTATCATCTTTGGGTGTATGGATTGCTCCCTTTGGCAGTTTCTACATTTCACCGAATAGAAGACGATATACCTCCAGAGATTGTACTCTTCTTAGAAACCTTCCATAAGCAGATTGAAGGTTGCTTCTCCACTTGGGGTGGCGATCATAGACAGGTTCAAATCTCGACTGCGTTAGTTTTGGAAACCAGACAGCTTTTTGAGATCTATCTCTTAATTAAGCAGCTGCAACTGAAGCTAGGACCTGCTTGGTTTGGCGACAGTCGAATCCCACGGGAGCTTCTTATAGGGCCCGAAAGTGACCACGCTCGTGGCGAATTTGTAGAGAAGGTGAAGAATTTACTCAAACATCCGAAGTATTTGAGTTTACGGTTGGTTCCATCGCTGGCCGAGGAGAAGCGGTTGTTTGAGAACGGACTTAAACATGCTGCGTTTGCTAGTGGACTTACGTCAGAAATTCGTGAGCTTGTAGAGCTGTTACAGGACGAATGAAGAGATAATCGATGAAATGGGTTGATGAAGGTAACATCCAGACATGTATTGGAGAGCTAGGATTTTCAATGTAAG
Organism: Kurtzmaniella quercitrusa; assembly: GCA_030570095.1. Classification (NCBI taxonomy): domain Eukaryota; kingdom Fungi; phylum Ascomycota; class Pichiomycetes; order Serinales; family Debaryomycetaceae; genus Kurtzmaniella; species Kurtzmaniella quercitrusa. The sequence goes on along the minus strand of JAJLUZ010000028.1, from coordinate 86,400 downwards.
ATACATAAGTTCGAATAGTAGGATCATCGACCGGTTGGGTGTCAATGGTAGTATTATTACACCCAGTGGTGTTATCAGTAGCATAACTACAAAGTAATTAAATTTATATAAAGATCTACGAAGTTAAGCAGTGCTCGTATAGCCCAAGGGACAAAGAAACCACGAACTTTGACCTTATTCTATATAGATAGACCCCAGAATAAGTTTCCAAGGCGTTCAAGTAACTACTGTTAAGTCGAATAACTGCAAAAGATACTCCTTGTATCCCTTAACAACCCTTAAGTTTACTCCACCTTTCTCCTCTCTCTATCTATAAGAAAGACGCGGCTTGTTTAAAATTTCACCACCATTTTTCATCGTAACTATGACAGAACCCTTCGTTGTAAGTGCCCCAGGTAAGGTAATTCTCTTCGGAGAACACTCTGCTGTGTATGGCAAACCAGCCATAGCTGCAGCTTTAAGTCTACGTGCTTACCTTCTCGTAACACCGAGTGCAGACCCCCTGGTAGTGGAGCTAGAATTCCCAGATATTTCTCTCTCCAAGAAATGGAAAGCTTCTGATATACCGTTCAAAGAAGCCCAATCACACACCCAGGTTATCCAAGGAAAACCTCAGACGTCCGAAGAGCTCATTCCTGAATTAGTGGAAGTTATTTCTGCCTTGTATAGTGATGTAGCCACCAGTACACATCGTTCAACCTGTCACTGTTTTTTGTACATGTATTCGATTCTTGGGAACGCCAATTTGGCGGGAATGAAGTTCTCAGTACGATCCAGTTTACCCATTGGGGCAGGGTTGGGGCTGTCAGCTCTGGTAAGTGTATGTTTAGCTGCTGGGATGGCTGTTTTGGGTGGCCATGTTGATCGAGCTCTGCTTAACATCAATGATAAATCAACCTCTGATAATGTAGATGCTGATTTCATAGACAAGTGGCTGTTTATTGGTGAAAAATGTTTCCATGGTAACCCATCTGGGATTGATAATGCTGTAGCTACCTATGGAGGAGCTGTCATGTTCCAAAGGGTACCTGGGAATGCTCCAATTCGGACCCCCATGAGAAATCTTCCCTCTATGGATTTGCTTTTGACCAACACCAAGATTCCTAGAAGTACGGCTGATTTGGTGGCCAATGTAGCCCGTATTTACGGTGAATTCCCATTGACTGGACAGTGTTTACTCGATGGGATGGCCCATTTAGTTGATGATGCTTATCGATGTATGACTAATCCAGAATTCGGTTCTTTGGAACGTCAAAGGCTACGGGAATTGTTCAATATTAATCATGGATTCTTGGTGGCGTATGGGGTTTCACATCCTGCTCTTGAAAAGATCAAAATCATTGGCGATGAACACCACATTGGTGCTACGAAACTCACCGGTGCTGGTGGAGGTGGATGTGCTATTACATTGCTTAATGATGAAGTTTCGACAGAGGTATCACTGGCATGTGAGGAGTTTAACAAGCTTGGATTTGAGACTTATGAGACATCTTTGGGAGGTAAAGGAGTAGGGTTTTTGGGGTATAAAAAGGTGGATGAAAAGATAAGAAGAGATGTGTTTGATGATGCAGTGTTTGCCGGCTACAAGTCACGTCAAGAGCTTATAGATGCTCTTGCTGTGGAGAATATTACTGGGTGGAAGTTCTGGTAAAGATAGAAAAGATGAAAGAGATGAAAGAGATAGAAGAGATAGAAGAGATAGAAGAAATAGAAGAGATAGAAGAGGTTGAAGAGATAGAAATCATAGCACCTAATATTGAAGAACGGATCCGCGTGAGTATTCACCAATATTTACTTCTACAGAGTCTTTGGCAGTTTATATCAATATATTAATACCTATTTACATTATATACCTCTGTTGAAGAAAAGAGTGTTGATCTTGTCACCCTTAGCAGTGGTCAACCCTTGGAACTCCAGCTCTAAACTCGAAACATTGATTTCTCGACGCTGAGGGAAGATACCCAAGGCAAATGGTAAGGCTACAAGGGAGGTTGTGAAGATAAGACCGATGTTTGCTAAGATTTCATATCTTTTGGGCTTCCCTTTGAAGAACCCACGCTTCTCCAATTGTACAAGGATCATAGGAGGCACCACCATCACTGGAGTTGCATTGATGACTCTAGAGATGGCTGTTTCACCCACAGCATGGAAAGCTGCTGATTTTGAGGTCCCTTGAGCTTCACCATCTTTATCAAACACTGTGATCCCCTTTCTGATCTCTTCTCCACGCATAAGGAATACATTGACCACACCAGCGGAAACCACTGCTGCAAATGGGACCAATCTACCCAACACAAGTTTTGTTGCTGGCAGTACTGATTTCAAACGAGGTACAATTGAGTTAAGACCCAATGCCACACCACAGGAGGCTGACACAGCCATAGCGTACGAAGTGAGAAGCTGTTGGGTCGATAATGGATGAGATTTATTACCGTTTGCCGTGTTAATAGCTACATTAAGCGATTGGTTGGCCACCTGCCAGAAGAGAGTTCCAGCTATGCCCATGTTGGGGGTAAGCATCCCCAGAGTGACAACAAGGTTCAGAAGGACACAGGAACTCATTCTAAATGGAAGAATAACCTTTTCTCCAGTATCTGGATGAACGGTGGAGTCCAAAATCCGTTTTGCTCTCCAAAATTCTGGGCTCAACTGATTGGATACTCCGTTCTTATAATCCCAGATGACTCTTTTGGCATGTTCAACATCAGAGGCGGTGTTGAGGAGCATTGTAGGATCTGAAATCTCGGCGGCATGCTTAACACGACCGAAGTATGTTGACAAGTCATATCTTGACTCAGGGAGAGGCACTGGACCTGGGATAGACAGAGCCATGACGATGTTAATTGAAAGGTGGGGTGAAAAATTTAGCGTGAAAATGGTCAACAGAGGTGTAGCAGGGAAAAGATGAAAGAAGTGGGTTAGTGACACGAAAAAAAGAAGTTTTGAGGGGGGTAAGTTGTGTAGAATGGAATAGAAGCGATTTCATCATCAAAAATGCTTGGGTTTGCGGTCGTTAATTGGAACTTGATAGATGGTTGCTGAGGTTGTTCCAATTGTCTAGGGTCCAGCGGTTGAGATATCCCTGTAAGCGCATAAAGACTGTAAAATTGATTACGGAGCGTAAGCGCATGAGAAAGAGGAGAGAGAGAGAGGGAATAGATATGGATAGATATGAAAACGTACATGTTGATGGATGTAAAGAACAGGTATAGGATAGAGATATAAACATACATATACTTGTACTCACACATATATTTATACATACACATCTAGCCACCTTCTTCTGAAAGTGCAGTGCTCAAATTATTTTGTTGCATTTTTGATCAATTCGATCTATTGTGGAACAGATAGTGTGCAGATAGTGTGCAGGAGATCAACGGAACAGGTCACAAATAAACCTAAAACTAATCTGAAACACATCTGAAACAACTCTTAATAAAATCATCAATAGGTTGATAACGAGCCACAAAAGCTGACAGTCCGTGATACAGGGCTCCTAAGCGATTGAAACAGCCTTCAATAGTACACAAATCAGCCAAAATTTCCCAAGGTAATGGTCTTGGCCATCGGCGTAGACATAGTTCAAGTGTCCCGATTCCAACAGATGTTGACCAAGCACGGGTTGCAATCGGTATTTGCCCAGAGATTGGCGTCCCGAGTTCTTCATCATACGGAGTTGGAGAGGTTCCAGAAATTTCAGGGTTCTGGTGATATTGACCAATGTGTACGGCTCATGTCTGGTAGCTGGGCTGCCAAAGAAGCCGTGTACAAGACCTTGGATGGGCCAGATCAGGCTAGATTTGAGTTCAAGCGGTGGTACCGGTACCATATTAAGGGACGGCCATATGTGTGGAGTGATGAGTATAATAAAAAGGAGGAGTTTTTGCATTCAACCTCCCATGACGGAGGCATTTTGGTAGCGACGGTGTTACGTCAAGAGAGGAGGTAGTGGGAGAAGGATACGAACATAGGGACATGGATGTCGGTACATAGAGGTAGAGACACATAGAGAGACACATAGAGAGACACATAGAGAGACACATAGAGAGACACATAGAGAGACACATAGAGAGACACATGGAGAGATATATAGAGCGACAGGTAGAGATAGATTCACACAGATACTTAATACTAATTCTATATCGTGAATTAACAAATCTACAACAGTTATACAATTATACACGTTTATTCTTCTATTCCCACTCAACAGTGGCAGGTGGCTTGGAAGTGATGTCGTAAGTGACACGAGCAACCCCGTTGACCTCGTTGACGATTCTAGAGGCAACCCGCTTCAAAAAGGAGTGGTCAAACTCAAACCAATCAGCGGTCATGAAGTCAATGGTGGTGATGGCTCTCAAGGCAATGACCTGTTCGTAGGTACGTTGATCACCCATGACACCGACAGATTTGACCGGCAAAAGGGCGGCAAAGGCCTGAGAGATGTCCTTGTACAACCCAGCCTTCTTGATTTCACCAATAAAGATGTGATCAGCTTCACGTCCAATCCGAAGTTGCTCTGGAGTGACTTCTCCCAACACACGGATAGCCAAACCTGGACCAGGGAAGGGATGTCTCCAGACCAAATCGTGGGGAACTCCCATCAATTCACCCAAATGACGGACTTCATCCTTAAACAACTCACGTAAAGGTTCAATCAACTTCAATTTCATGTCCTCCAAGAGTCCACCAACATTGTGATGGGTCTTGATGGTCTGAGATGGTCCCTTGAAGGAGATAGATTCGATGACATCGGGATACAAGGTACCTTGTAACAAGAATTCGATTTCTTGACCAGAGGCAGGCTTGATTTTAGCAGCTTCTTCTTCAAATACATTGATGAAAGTGTTTCCGATAATCTTACGTTTCTTCTCTGGGTCAGTAACCCCCTTCAATCGTCCCAAGAACAAATCAGTGGCATCTACAACTGTCAAATTGATTCCCAAACCTTCAGTCAAAGTTTTGTAGACTTCCTCGGTCTCGTTCAACCGCATAAGTCCATTGTCCACGTAGATGGCATGAAAACGGTCTCCAATGGCCTCGTGTAAAATCTTGGCCCCGACAGTAGAATCAACACCACCGGAAACAGCACCAATAACCTCGGCAGTTGGACCAACAAGGGTTCTGATCCGTTCAATCTCGGTGTCAATGAAGTTCTCCATGGTCCAATTGCTGTTAGCTTTACAGATGTCAATAGCAAAGTTACGTAACAACTGTTTACCCTTCTCAGTATGAGTCACTTCAGGATGGAATTGGATACCATAGATAGAGTCCTTTTCATGGGCAATAGCAGCGTAAGGAGAGTTATCGGAGGTGGCTACGACTTTGAAGCCAGTTGGAAGAGCATGGAGCTTGTCACCGTGAGACATCCACACGGTGGATTGGTCTACATCCTTGAACAAAGGACAAGAAGCATCGTCAACCTTCAAAGTGGCAGGACCATACTCTCTCTTTTCACCTCTTCCAACACCTTTACCGTTGATCCATGCCAATTCTTGCATACCGTAACAGATTCCCAAGATTGGAACCCCCAACTTGAACACGTCATGGTCAACGTGTGGTGCATCTTCGGCGTAAACAGAGTAAGGACCTCCAGACAAGATAATACCAGTTGGCTTCCAAGAGAGTTCAGAGATCTTTTGCGTGCAAGGGAGCATCTCGGCGTAGACGTTGAACTCTCTCAAACGACGGGTAATGAGATGCGAGTACTGGGAACCGAAATCGAGCACCAAGATGGTGTCGAACACGGCGGAAACTTCAACTGGGGCTTCAGACATGATAGGATGGGTCACTGGAAATTAAATTTCACTTCTTCGATGAGCCTGATGAGATGGGCCAGGCCTGTATGCAGGGATGATATCGCCGCGGGTTCTCCGAAGATAAGCAGGAGTAATGAACGATACGTGGGCGGTAGGTCTGTAGCTGGCGGGTGTAAGGGGTGAGTTGATGTGGGTGGTTGATTGAATTTTTGGTGCTTGTAGTTTGTCGTTCGTTTGGTCTTTTTTTGCCTCTTTTGATTGGTTTTTGGGGTCCTCTCTTTAGTGGTGCTCTTATACTTTCTACTGTATCTTGCCCTGCCGGATGAAAAGTGAGAGATTGACTAAATGGAGTTCCAGTGACTCGGGCCGTGCGGGACGAATTTAGGACGGAGTTAACTTCCAAACGATAAAGTTACACCAAGATCAGATCGACAATACATTGTCAAAGATCAATGAGACAATGTCAAAGAATGAAAATCCAAGATACAACGACTTTAAACCGATCATGGCACAAGAAATTACTCGAAATCTGTTTAGTTAAGGGAGTTGGAGCGTTAAGGTTGAAGTCCTCTTCTCCGTCTAATTTTATTCATATATTACATTTTAAATTATTCTTTTTGCAATCTAATACCTATAGTCACGGCAGAGACAGAATTGTATGTTACACTTATGAACCATTTTCCCTGGCCATATTTGTATTGTTTCTATTTGTCTGCAATGCTGTAAATCACTGATTACCCTCTGTCTTTTGTGCCTTTGTTCTTCCCTCTCTCTACTCTACGTCTTTTTCTCTTTCTTTACATATAATAAATAATTAGCGCCTGCTTTTGGTAAGATCCAGATAAATACCCCTGAACACTTTAGCAATTGAATGTCTTCCTGTCACCAATGGCCCAACTCCGATAATTAACAAAGTCATATAAACCCAAACTAATCCAACAGTAGTATATCCTTTGAAATAAGTAGCAGAAAATTTCCAATCACGGTACAACGACATTGGCCAAATGACCCAAGTAATTAGCAATATAGATATGGCTGAAACGGTTGCAATTAATATCCATTTGTCTAACTCTTTGCCATTCAACTGAGTTGGCAATTCTTTCTGTAACAGCTTTTGTGCCTCTAAACCATCGACTGATCGGTCAGAAGATTCCCCAGAATTTACTCCTACCCTCACGTCTTGCTTTTCTGTTAAACTCTCTTGCAGCACGTCTAAATCTGAATCTGAATCGACTTTCACCAGTAAATCAGTGTTGCTAAGCTCTTCCCACTCAAATTTCTGAGGTAAAACCAAAGATATAATACCACTCACAATACCAGGCAAAAACAATGCTGTTAACGATCCCCATAATGCTGGCATCTGCCCTCCTAGAGCAGCCACATTAACTACTCCATAATAATGATATGCACTAGTTGTCCAAACAGTTATACCAAAAACCAACCCGAAAATAGGACCAAAAATTGCTCCCCATTTGGACTGACGCTTCCACGTAATTGTGAAAATCAACGGAAGTACTCCAGGACATATAATCATAGGGATAAAATATCCGTACCATGTCATATTGATTCCAACGTAGTGCAACATGACACTGAAACCAGCGGCACCAAGGGCGAAGGCGACACATGATATATGTGAAATACGAATCAATTCCTTATTATGGGCATCGGGTCTGATATACTTTTTGTAAATATCAAATGAAAGAATCGAAGATACTGAAACCATTTGTGCTGACACAGTTGATGTAACTGCCAAATAAATTACTAAAAGTAATGCACCAACCCCACCGTTTCCAAGAACTGCTTTCAAGATGTAGGGTAAAACAAACCCGGAATCAATTTCAAATTGATTCATTTTTCTTGGATAGGTTGGGAAAGAAGGGTCACTCTCAATGAAAAACAGTGCTCCTCCAATGATAGCTCCCAAGGGCCAAACATTCGAAAAGATCAAAACAGAGGTTAAAAGGTAAGCAGGGACAGTTGCTCGAGGACTAGCAGAAAAGGTTTTCTGCCAGAAAGAGGAATCCATAACTGTCAAACCAAAATTTCCACAGGTTAAAATCAAGCCAAAAATTACCGCTCCTTTGGACTTTCCGGTCAAAATTGACCCTTCGTAGTTTCCTTCAATATGAGTAGTTTCATCTGCCTTGACGAGCTTTTCCCAAAGTCCACTGAGCCCACCAACTTGCTCCGATGTCAAAACTGAAGTATTGATGTAACATAAAATGAACAACAAAATGAAGGTATGAACAAAGTCTGTCAAGAATGTAGCCTTCAAACCTCCGATGGTAGTATAAAGTAAAACTCCAAAAGGAATCAACATAGTAGCGGCAACGATATGTAAATTGTCTGCAATAATTGATATTGTAGAGCTAGCAGCTAAAATCATCGCTGAAACTGACATCAAGTTTGTCACTAACGCTAAGAATAAAAACAAGATATGGGTGGCTCTTCCATATCTTAATTCGACAATTTCCAAAGATGTGTGTGCCGTTGGAATCTTCTTCTTTGCATGGATGCCGATCATAGACATCACAGCAATTTGTACTGCCAATCCAGCACCATAGTAATAAGATGCTTGGATTCCATAATTGTATACCATTGATGCCAGCCAAAGCAACTCATCAGACCAAGTCCATGATGAATACACTGCAGAAGCCGAAAGAAAAGTGCCGACACTTCTATTAGCAACAGAAAATGTTTCAGTGCTGTTTGCATTTTCATGGAGATACCTTTGCAACAATTTTGTGGTCAAGATCATTCCTCCTGCAAAAGCAGCCCCAACTCCGACCAACACTCCATATCCAACCCCTTGACTTAGTAAGTGGACTGAGGTTTCTGACATTTTTGGGGATTTAACAAGGGATTAAACACCATTATATACTTCATAACCAGAACTACATCCAATGAATCAAGATCTATTGTTGCAGCCTTCCCGATTGGGAAGGAAGGCTGCAAGTTTGACATTTGCAGCATCGGGTAACTGATTTTAAATTGAGCCTCACATTTTCGGGTAGCAAAAAAATTTCCTCTGACCCGACATTTATTTAGCGGGCCGAAATGAAAAGAGTGCTTTGAATTACACAGTTTGAGTGTATTCGACTGTGGAGATAAAAAAGGATTGGATAGAGACCAGTGATTCATACGACCAACGAGGTTAAGGTATTCCAGCAGACTACATTGTGTAGAATGTAGATTAGTTTCAACCCACCCTTACTGTGTAGAAAAATAATATTAGCGACTTTATCCGATCCCACTGTGTTGAATTTAGCCCAAGTCTCGGGTAGCATCAAAACCGTCATGAATGGGCCGAGATGGAAAAGTAGACAGGGAAGAAAAAGGAGGAGTATAGAGATGTAGGATGTGTTTCCGGGAGAAGGAGATCAAAAGCCGAGCGAGGGGCACCAGTAGAGGGGGCAATGTAACGGAGTTGTATAAATGGACCCGAAAATGAAAGTGTGGCTGATTTTGAAAATTGCCAATGCTTGCAATAAGAAGACGTACATATCTTTTTGATTCAATGAGGCGGTTGTGGACGTTCTAGAACACGATTAAGAAACTACGGATGTTATCTCTTACACATAGATTACAGTTAGGTTTACAAAGGCTTCTTTGCGTAAAAGTTTGTGATGCTATTTTGATTTAGCACAGGGTTTTGTAGTATGCTGATGATGATTGTGAAAGTAGATAAAATGCTAGAAGAACAAAATTTGCTTAAGTACTCTTTACAACTATAGTCAAGTCATGAGAAGCCTTCCACCACCTAGAAGGTCTAATAAAAGACACTGGATGAGGGTTAGAACTGGACTCTATCGTTGGGCTATGGGCGGAGGCTTTCAGGCTTACAGGGAAGCAGTTACTATGTATTTGCCCAAAACCACTATTGTTAAGGCCCCCAGATACCGGCGAACGTACTGGAAGGGGAAGATTGAGAGATGGAACGGGAAGTTTCATTGGCTAGCCTGGGTCTGATTGAGAGGATCTATACATATATACTTAAATATCTATGGCTGAAACGACCGCCTTTCCAAGTCCGATTTATGGTTATCTATATGTTGTCGCACGAGATATCTCCAAGGCGAACGTTGATGCTTCCATGGAAATATATACTAGCAATTGATACGAGTTAAGCATATATGTGTAAGAACAGGACACGAAGAGTATTATTAAGGTATGCAATATATTAGATATACAGATAATTAGATATACAGAACATAAGATATGCACATCATGTCTTGGTCAGTTCAAGTGTACAAGCTATTTGCATCAGATAGAAGGAGCAGCAACATAGGTACATCTATTAGACCCTATTAGACTGGTCCTGAGCAGCATGTTAATATTAGAAATATTTACTTACTTAACACAATTGTTGATGGATTCTTTTGATCGATATGAATGCCAATATTAGCCAGGATTAAATGCTATTTCGGTTGCTGGTACAGTGGGTCATTATTAGGTACTGATGTACTTTGTGGTGCTATGCTGCTATTGAATATGTTGGTATGATTTTATTACTGGAAGAGAGAATCCCTGTACCATGGTTATAAATTTTACATTGTTCCATTATTAATGTAATTCTTTCTATAATATTTCTGCAGCATTAACACCTACTCTCAACCACTCCTTCATCGTATCATCACTACCTCATGATGTCAGTATCATCATCTTGCCTTACTTATCTCTTCATCATCTTCTTCCTCTGCACTCTTGCTTTTTCTCCCACTTAACCCTACGGCCAAACCTCCTCTTAGATCGATCCCTCCCGCTTAATCTCATCACCACCTCAACTTGCATAAGCTCATCTCATCTCGCTTGGATAAATTTCATCACCCCACATAAAATGCCCGAAAGTAAGGCCCAGATCAAGATCCGGTTCGTCACTGAGGAGGATGAGTCTCTCCAGACATCCGATACCCCGTTGTACGTACCAGTGGCCCTCAAAAGATACGGATTGTCCGAAATTGTTAACCATTTACTCGCAAAAGATAATCCAGATGCCGCCCCAGTCCCATTTGACTTCCTCATTGATGGAGTTTTGCTTCGTACATCGCTTGATGAATACTTAACAAAACACGGTTTGTCTCATGAAGCATTCCTTACCGTGGAATATACCCGAGCAGTTCTTCCCCCTTCATTTTTGGCCTCTTTTAACAATGATGATTGGGTTTCTAGCATCGATACCATTAACCCCCAAAGTGCCGTGGTTAATGCCTCCAACGTTGCCTTGACACAACCCAAGATCCTTGCTGGTGCCTACGATGGTATTGTTCGAGTATACTCTATGTCTGGACGGGTGGAGAACCAGTATGCTGGTCATTCTCTGCTGATTAGAGCTGTTCGTTGGATCTCCCCGACTCGAATCATATCAGCAGGTAATGATCGTCAAATCAGATTATGGAAGGCTTCTAGTGAAGCAGCAGCCTCTTCTGAGGATGAGTCTACTGAAGAGGGCCGTACGGTGGCTATTTTAGAAGGTCATCAGGCCCCAGTAGTGGGCTTAAATGTGGATATTGGATCCAACAGAATTCTTTCGGCCGGTTATGATCACCACATTGGTGTTTGGTCTACAAACATCAAGGAAATGACCGCCGTGGAAGTGACAGCCCCTAGCCTGCAAGCTATGTCCACTGCTCTGAAAAAAAGACGGAAAATGGCCCTTCAGGATGCCACAATTCGTCGTAGAGCTCCTCTTGCCATGCTTGAAGGCCACAGTCAACCAGTGGAACTGGTCATTTTCGATGCTAATGACGCCTCGGTGGCATACTCAGCATCTCAGGACCACACAATCAAAACTTGGGACCTTGTAACCCGTAGATGTGTTGACACACGATCCACTGGATACCTGTTACTCCTGCTTTTACAACTCCCATCTTTACATCTTCTTGTCAGTGGATCTCTGGCCCGTCATCTTAATGTTCATGACCCTAGAGTGGGGTCTACCCAGACCGAATACACCGGGACGAAGCTTGTAGGTCATACAAACTTTGTAGTGGACCTTGCTGCCAGTCCTACCAATGAACACATGTTTGCCTCTGCATCACATGATGGTACGGTCAAAGTATGGGACGTTAGATCAGAGAGTCCATTGTATACCATCACCCGTGAAGCAGGGATTAAGGGTGCTGACAAGGTGTTCTCTGTAGCTTGGGATCAGGACATCGGCATAGTTAGTGGTGGTCAGGACAAGAAGGTGCAGATCAATCAGGGTTCGATCTCGCTGAGAGAGGAGAAGAAGAAGAAGTGAAAGAATGAAGAGATGTAGGGAAGAGTAATAGAGATGATATAGAGAAGAGAAGAGAAGTAGGAGAGAAGTAGAAGAGAAGTAGAAGAGAAGTAGAAGAGAAGTAGAAGAGATGTAAAAGAGAAGGGATGTAAAAGAGAAGGGATGTAAAAGAGAAGGGATGTAAAAGAGAGGGGATGTAGAAGAGAGGGGATGTAGAAGAGAAGAAGCGTAGAACTAGTGCCTTGGAGAACACACTGGTAGAGTGTAGATGGCAAGCATTTACTTTGATAGAGACTTAAATTACGGACTACGTTGTCTGAGGCGTGATATTACTATGTACAGATCGATACCGGGCACATTTGAGTGTCAAAATGGTTGCCGTTAATGTATTGAAGCCCCAAGATTGACATGTCGGGGACGGCCATTCAATATCTTAAGTATCACTATGATTCATCGCTTTAGTGACGTGATTAATCGACTTGATGCTCATCATCTTCTTCGTACCATCTCCTTCTTACCTTCTTCTTCTTATATCCTTCATCATCATCATCATCATCATCTTCTTCTTCTTCTTTCTTACTTCTTCTTACTCTTACTTTTACCCGCCTTCACTTTATTCTCCTTCCGTGCCGAAGTCCACTTGGCCAAACCATAGTACCCTTGCCATAAACTCTCATGATCGGTTATATATCCCACTAATTCATCTTTACCCACACAACTCAAGCTATTCAAATCATTCCAACCCATACTAGCACGCAACTGCTCGAGTTCTTGGGCTGTAGGTTCAACCTGAGCAGCACTACCATACTTTAAAGGACCCACATTGATCCAGTATCCATTCTGGATCGAGTTTTGAGAGGTTGGAGCAGTCAAGTTCTTGATAGCATCAAGGTAATCGACGAGATTTTCAGCAGTATCAACGAAGAACACTGAAACAACCACTACATTCTTGAATTGATCAATGTTGGGTACCTTATAGTACCGGAAATCTTCATGATCAAGACTCAAATTGGAAGGCTGAGGTTGCTGTTTCTGTATATCGATGGCTCTGAATTGGTTGGCGGTTCTGGTGATGTTAGAGTTAGAATGGATGTAGGGATGGAGTGATTCAGAATGTTCATTCTTGACAGAGGGTGATGAACCGTTAGATTTGGTAGATTTCAGCCCCTGTTTAAGCTCTTTCAACCCTCCTTTCACCTCTTTCACCTCCCTTCCCTCCGTCTTAGTTGAATACATATACCGATTGCATATATGCATCAACCCACTATACTCCACAGCATGAACAGCACCAAATTCAGGCAGTAACAGAGCTACGTAATGACTCACACCTCCCAAACCAGATCCAGGAAGTATCACACAGGTGTTCTTCCGTTCCAGCTCCGGGATAACTTCATCTAACTGTTGTCTTACATACTGATGCAAAGGTTCCACCTCTTTCAGACCACCTTGACGCCAATCCCTGACAAAATGACCCATTGCTTCGACAACCCGATAATTCAGCGACGAAGCATTGTTGTTGGTACGGGACCTAAGCAATTCAAAGTCTCGGAACACTACTCCATATTCGTCTACAGCCTTTTGGGCCACTTTATCTAGAACATGTTGATTCCTTGCAAAGGCATCTTCAATTGAATGTAACCGTTTCAAATAGCCAGTATCTTCACACAACTTCTGCTGACGCCACAGCATTAGACTAAAGAGTTTACGGCTACGAGTAGTGGTCTTTTTAGAGTTGGTTGTGTACTGTTGAAGTGATGTAATGGCAGTTAGGAGTTCAAGCTTGGAACTGTCAGGAAGAGCCATGAATTTTGATCTATTAGGGGCCTCCGAAGCACTAAATGTAAGATTCAGAGAAGGCAGAATAAGCTGGGTCAATGTCAGAACCACCAGTGCTAATCTAGGGGCCGTGGATCGTACCATAGCGGTAAAGGTCTTGGTTTTGGCAAGCATGTTGCAACTGACAAACACACACACGTAAATAGGGACCGGGGATCGGGGGAAAATCACACAAAGTAACCAGTATACCAAGGGACACAATACAAACACAATCACCGCAATATCGCGATCAGATGCTACAGAAGAAGAGGGCATTGGGCAGTTTTGGTGCCGAAATGTGATGTCTAAGGGGTCCAGCGTGGAATTAAGTTACACAAAAGGAAGTGAGCTCGAGGAGATTGACTGAGGGCTTATTAAGTATAGAAAGGGCATAGAAGGGACATTTAATAGACATATAATACGCAAAGAAATTGTGTTAGCTCAATAAGATTGTATCAATCGAGTGTACACAGGTATGTTTAGATACTACCCACACTTACACATGCTGGATTCAAGCGGTCCCTTATGGGCTGCAACCCGCCAAGCACTGAACCGCCCAATCAGGAAATTGATGCGGCGACTGAAACATCGAACAATGTTGGAAAAAGGCATATATAGGGACGAAATGGAAGCAGAGGGGGGGAGAAGAGAAGCAGAAAGGAAGTTTCCCTGCCGATTGAGAGCATTTGGCTAGTTTCGACTTGAAGAAAAGCGACAAATTATACAACAGTGTTAAATTATTTCATTCCAAACTGCTCTCTGTTGGCTTCTTTTATTGCTGGTGTCTCCTTTGATCCTGCACAGACAGCTACCTTCTAATCGGTCGACCTGCATACAGGTCACACAGTCCACCATCAGCAGGCCCATTGAAAGATCTAGCCAACTGATCAGTGTTGCCAGGCCCCCAGCAGCTTTAGAACTGCTTCATATTGCATAGAAAAGGTTGTTCAATATTTCAGTGTCTATCTGAAAGACACCTGCGAAATATGGCTGCGTTATCTGGAGAATACGCTGATATAACCCCAGTGGTCTTCCCCGAACACCAGCCCCAACTATGTCAAATCTTATACGATGATGAATATAGAGCTACTATGGGGACGCTTTTGGCACTTTTAGCCCAAAATGAATACTCGGAACGAGCCTTGGCTTTGACCCAAGCAGGAATCGAGCTTCTAGCTTCTCATTACACCATTTGGAACTACCGTTTCAACATCATTGTCCATCTTAAAAAGGATCTCTTCCAGGAGCTTGGTTGGTGTGAACAGATAGCCTTGGATAACGAGAAAAATTACCAGATTTGGAATTATCGTCAACTCATAATCGAACAGATAATGGCCTCAGAAAACCCTAAATTTAACCCCTATCATGAATATCCTATTCTTGCTTCTATGCTTGAAGAAGACACTAAGAACCATCATGTATGGCTGTATCGAAAATGGCTTGTACAACGATTTGACATGTATAAGGATCCTCGTGAAATTGCCTTTGTAGATGGATTAATTCTACAAGATGTACGGAATAATTCCGCTTGGACTCATCGGTTTTTCATAATGTTTCATAATGAAAGTGTAACTGATGGACTTATTGATTCTGAAATCGACTATGTAACCACTGCTATAAAAAAATCGCCACAAAATGCTAGTACTTGGAACTATTTGAGGGGTATTTATCGCCAATTTGGTCGAGATATCGTCGAATTAGAACCATTGTGTGAAGAATATGCAAATATCGATCCCAATTCTGACCCGGAAATCACCCAATTGATATTGTCTTCCCATGCACTTGAGTTATTAGCAGAAATATACCACAAGAAAGAACAATTGCCTAAGGCTAGGATGATCTACACGTTATTAGCATCAGAATATGATCCAGTACGGAAGAATTATTGGGAGTATCGTGCACGGAAAGTGTAGAGGATTACAGTGCATGTACGTTGATGGAGTTAAATGACGATGGAGACATACGAAGATTTGGGAACGGGTTGATAGAGACATGGAGAGGTGTGATGATCACTAAAGATTTAGCTACCGCTCAAATTATACATTGCTTATGTTTTCAAGAGCAGCATAAATATACCTATTTAATGTCTTCATGAAAAGTGTGTGATATGTATATACATAATATGTACGTATGTAATCTGTATCTTCGTCCATTTTACTTGACTTGCGTGTATTTTCTATCTATGTTTCAGCTCCATATGTGTGCGATCTGTGATTTTAGCCTTTCGTAAAAAAGAATACCTATTTTGAAAAATGTGTATGGTAGGAAAAAATACAAGACTAAGACGTGGGGATAAGCTTTCATTAGATCCCACACAAATTATTACCACATTGTCAATCGAACAAATCTCTCGGAAACCTAACAATACGGCCATCCACCAATTTCAGTTCCTCGTTCCTGTCCAAAGTGGTAGCCTTATTCACCTTTTCGTATTTGGAACTTTACTGGTGAAATAACTAAAAATAGGATTATGTCAAATTAAAGTTTTTTTTTTTCATGTGTGTATATGCTTCTCCCCAGCAAATAATGGCATTAGTCAGTTGTGAAACCCTAAAATGATCATGTGAACCTATCTTGATCAGGTAAGCCCTGGAACACTGGTGAAATTGGCCGAGATTAAATGATTAGCTCAGCACCCTGAGCTAGAGCCCTAAGCTACTTCTGTTCAACACTACAACAACCTTGTTCTTATCTTCGTAGTGGAAATGGACACCTGCAGATACGGCTGAATTAGTGGATTCGAAATCCACACATTGAGCGGCACTGAAGTTGCATCCAGAAACAACAACTAGCTTGCATAAACAATCATGTTCCCCCAGAGTTTAGCTGGGGCTTATTGCTTCTACTTTGGGGGCCATTTTAGGTTGTCCTCCCCTCTTTCACTTTGCTCTCGATGCAGCAGAAGTCTCACTAATGCACATAGAAGTGCATCACCATTCTCATTGCGTTATCACACTCTCCTAACCTAGCCCATGCTAAGGCAACTCTGGGCAATCACAAGCCGAAAATACCCAAAATTTGCCAGATAAAACCTGCAAAGCAAGAAATCTATCATCATCAGCATGTGTTCAAAACTATCAAGCAAGAGAGCCTAAAAGCGATTCAAAACAAAACTTATCATCGAGCTGGTGGCTCAACGCCGAAAGCAGCGAATTTGCGACCTTTTTCAGCTCTAAAGCAGCGATACGGTAGTAGCCACACCCCGATCCTGCAAGCAACCAGCAGGAAGGCTTTTTAGGAATATTATACTTATGGTATAGAGTTTGGATACATAGAGCAGAAATACTGAGGCCATTGAAGCATTTACGTTCACATCTACAGACTTTTACAAGGTACAACACAAGACCAAAAGACTCCTTGGGATATGGTCCACTCTCTACTCTATAACTCTCACTCTTATCGGGAATATTTCAAAAAGTACGCACCTTACACTTTAGACTCCACTTTGGCCGTTACACGCCAGTCCCCCGAAACTAGCATTTTGCAAAAAAACCGCCTCACCAGAAGCATAAACCAAGAATAAGCTTTCCATACCCGGACCACTATCGATCTGCCCTTACACATTGATTCAAACACTATAATCTTTGAACAAAGACGGTTAGTAGATATTTTCTAAAATGAGAGCCAAATCCCTCATGCTGCTTATTGGTGCAGGATAACATTGCAGCCTCTGACTGTAGCCAAATTGAAAAGGGATTCGCTGGTACTGCGAAGTGAACTCAGGGGTTGCCACACACAACTACAATATAGTTGGAATTCCGTTTGGGTACTGGATGCTACTCGGGTTAATTCTGATGTCTAAAGTTATTGTCTTGCACATAACCATGATGGGCGACATCAAAGAGCCCGGGTTGCTCGAGAACAGGTCTAGACCCTTGAAATTATCACTCTCGATCGATGAGCGGTCGTGTATAGACAAAATTGTCCTCGACTGTGCAGGCGACCTGCAAATGGGCCGCTAGTGGATAACCGAAAACGCCGCAGTTGTTGCGGCACGCACACTTGAAGTCTCACGTCGGGCTTTAGCGCCTATGTGAAAAACTTGGCAAAGAGGTGGTGTAATTGAAGACTTGCAAACACGCGTGGGACGTTCACGAAATCGGCCTGTGGAAGTAAGGTCTTGTAGACCACTAAGTGCAAATGCCTCCTTGTACTCCTAGGGGCTGCGGTGATTTTAAGTTGCATATGAAAATATCGTGCTTTATTGTTCCCAAATGCTGAGTGCGCCTTTCATGCAAGATACTATTTGCAGTTAACCATATCTGGAGGAAGCAGAATTTTTTGCACGCATTAACAACATAGATACGATCTATGATGCATTCAAGAAAGGAACCATTAAGACGATAGTTAACCGCAGTAACCAACAGAATTTTTTTATAGGCTAAATGTACATGATAGCAGAGGAATGTCTGTAACAACCTATGTCTCAGTCAATGGGACTATATATGATTTTCTGCATAAAAATCTTGGGAGTAGTTCGCGAAAGTAGAGAGTTAGGCGGATCAGATCTAACAGTAACGGCTCGAAGAAATGAACAGAAAGGAGTAGTAGATGTAGCAATAGAGTGATGGTGGTGGTTAATATAAAAAAGTTGTAAATTTGTTCGACAAGATTAGGGAATGAAGAGTTCCGAGTGCAGGGACAGATGCCACGGCGATAGGACGATGTGCAATTCTTTTGACGTGCGCTTGTAAGGCACGCTGAGTGTCTAAACGCATAGGGCTAAAATCCAGTTCTTTTAACGTCACTGCACTGGTACTACTTGATTAGCACGAGCCGTAGACCGTTACGGACCGTGGTCCTGTTAAAAGCAAACGACCGTTGACCCCCTATTACAAAGCCCCTTAGTCTCAAATCTTGCCTGCGTTAACGTAAACGTACTGTAGCTGCTGTGTGTACATGTAACTGCAGTGTACTTTTGTTATCATAGTCGAAGATGCCTAGTCGAGAAACGACGCGATTAGAAAATTGAGAGATATGTAAAGAGGCTGTACAGGAGAGTAGTTTTAGTAGAATAGAGTACCAGGTTGAAAACACATAATATTTACATAATTCACACATACACCCGGGTAAATGCCTATTAAAGGGTGAAAACGGTTACAGATACCATAAATCTACGTTAAATCTACAGTTGATGCATAGATACGAAGAGAATGCCCCACTTAGTTGCAAGGGATGCTCATACCGAATCGGTGAGAACGCATGGGACATAGAGTGTGAAAAGTTAAGAAGAACAAAAATAATTCGTTCCTGCCTAAGACGACAGCAACGGCGCCAAACGTTGAAGCTTTAACCGGCTTATATTGACAACCGATTTTAGTCCAGTGTGTTACCCGTTGGACATGAGGAATCCTCATTTGTGCTTAATCGAACGGTTGAAAAAACCCGCCTATCACTCTCTCTCTCTCTCCGTCTCTCTTTCCCTCTATCTCTCTCTCTCTCCGTCTCTCTTTCCCTCTATCTCTCTCTATATCTCTCTCTACCTCTCGCTATCTCTCTCTCTTCTTTTTCTGTAAGTGTGTGCGTGAGAGATGTGGGTTGTTTCATAAATTTTACCTCATTACCAGATATCATGCAAAAGATGTCTTCATTCGTTAAGTCAAACACTTCGCTGACTTGTCTGGGCCCTCAAATCCTACCACACCACTGCATTGGCATCCCCCTATAATCGGCGCTCCGAAATTTTCATATGTGAATCCTATTTTGCTCAAAACCTTAACATCCGTACACCGAGCCAACCGGACCGGGAATTACTCACCACCGATTGGATGTACGCAAAACTATTTATTTTTTATGCACACTCTATTTGGCCATTGAATTTGTCGGTTTTTGTTTTTTCCGTTTTTTTTATTTTTATTTTTGTATTTGTTTTTTCCCACTACTTTTGCAGATGCACCCTTTGGACTTTTAGTTTCTGATTGTAGTTGCATTAGGTGAGTCCCGGATTTTAATATATAGCCGATTTCACGGTGTTTTTTCAAGTTCATATCTAAGGCTTTTCTTAAGTTCCACATAGGTTTCTGAACAGAGCTGTTCTCGATTATTCTTAGTAATTGAATACTTCACACCCCGCCCCCCATTCAGACCAACAGTGTTCTTTGGTTCACCTTTGGTATCCCATAAAGTTTCCTCCTCCCAAAAACCCTCTCGCCTTGGGCCCTTGGTTACTTAAAATTCCACCTCAAAAAAGTGAAATATTTATATACCACACGATTTTTACAACCATTTCCAAATCTATTCACCTTTGGTCATTGATTTTTTGCAAGGAGTCAAGTCGATCTTGAAGCCCACCATTATATAAAGTGCAAGAAACTATCCCTTCCCGCTTCAAAATCCTTGGAAACTCTAAAATTACTAAACAAGAAATCCACTAACCCTTTAAAATTGCCATCGATATTTTTCACCACCCTATAATAAATTACTTACCATGAGTCTAGTCAACGACTTCAGTGGACTCGGCATAGTCATGGAAGAGAAAGAACCTGGTCTACGAGAGTCCTTAAAAGTGATCCACAACGATGAATTCATCAAAGACATCTCCAGCGACCCAGTATCTTCTGAGGCAGGCTCAGAAATGCTTTTGCCTCCACTACCAGTGGAAGATGAATTAAGTATTATTGCCCCCATCGCAAGTGCTTGTGTATCAACCACTGACCTGAAGCCAGTATCCAGTTACACTTCCCCCTTTTTGGCCATGGAAAAGACCTTCGAGCCCATTAATGATGAACTGAAAATCGCTTCCGATTATTCAGAGATTCTCCTGAATTCATGTTTATCGTCAACCGAGAGAAATTCTCCATCTTTGAACTTGGAAAACGCTCTTCATGTCTTCCCAGCTATGGAATCCCCAAAGACTTCAAAACCTGAATTGCTTGCTACTCAAAATTCGGATATCTCTTCCGTAAATCAACCTCCTGCTCAACCAAATACCCTGCCTTTAAAAAGGTTGAAAAGTTTGAAAATGGGAATTCGCAAACTTTCACTCCTGAATTTATCGACAAACAACTCCTCTTCTAGCATCAATTCCCCATCTACAGTCATCCCAGCCCCGCCGTTGTCCAGTACTACGGCTTCATATCCTAACCTGGCCACAAGTACCACCAGTACTATTTTCACCACCTCCGGGGGGACCTCAAAAACTATTCTTAGTCCAACTGATACTTTACCCCTGAGACACAGTCAGGATAGCAGAAATAGTGACCATCTGAATAGCATGAATTATGAAAAGCAATCGGCTCCAAGTGCTACTTCTTCAAACGTTACAGGAGGATTTTCCAATGGATTTTCCAAACGTAATAGAAGTAGAACCTTATCTGGCCCTGCCCTCCCTGCTACCCCAAATTATTCATCACCAGTGATAACCCTCTCTGATAACTTACAAAACTCAAAAAAATCATTGATGAACATTGAACACAGCTACTTTGACAACTTACATTATTCCAAATCTACCAGTAGAAGTTCAATGTCTAATGGGTCTTCAAGAAATGAGTATAGTAGCGGGAGTGGAGATGAATTGAAAGAGGAGGATGATTCGAGTAGGTCGATATCTGATATTTCTAATCCTAGTGAGCTTCTTCTGTATCTCACCTTCTTGAAAGAGCAAAAGAAGACTATTGTAAACGCATTTGAAACTACTAGAAAGAAGTTGAATGAGTCAGGATGGTGTTCAGAGCATGATTTGAACAATCTTCAGTTACAGCAGGATTCATCACTATGTCAACTTGAGACCAAGATTCTGCTTATTAAAGAAAGACTCGATACCGAATTCAATTTGTCACTTTTCAAGGGCAATTACGAATTAATTACAAAAGTCGGAGGAGAAAGAAAGGCTTCATTGTCGGTTGAGCACGAGATATTATTGAGCCCCTCTCTCAAGACCTTAGAGAACAGATGTTCTACTTTTACTGAGACGTAAATTGAGAAGGAAAGAATGGGATTGGGTTCTCCACCAGACTACTATTGAATGATCATTCAAGAGAGCTTGATATTCTTTACCTAGTCTGGCAAAAAGCCAGATGAATAAATCGGCTTTAAAAAAAAATAATTTTGAATAGGCACCAAAATAATCACTGACTATTCAAATTATTGGGCCCAAATTCAGCAACGACGGCTTAATTCCAGATATTAAAATTTGCAATTCAGTTCAGAAGCTGCTGCAAGCGGGCTTAATGATGCCTCATATTATATGTGGGGGTTCAAACCAGTATAATCATCCTTATGATTACTAGATATTTTTTTACGACACTACTTTGCTCAATTATGGATATTTTTTGAGAGGTGCCAACAGAGGGGTTGGCAGGTGGTATTTTACCAGGTTACAACTTACAAATTGGGAGAGCCTTCCCATTGGATCCAAGCTTACGATCATTACGAATAGAATTTATAGACTACCACTTTACACTTAGACCAATGCAGGCATGGCAACTAGAAATTGTAGAAAGAACAGTAATAGAATAGAAGAAAAAGATATCTGATTGTTGTTCTAGTACTTCTAGTACTGGTGTATAATAAGAAAAAGACTGAGACTGAGACTTTCGGAGAATTGAACTAAGATTGACGTTTGGATGCTGCGTTATTGGAGTAAAGAGAGCATGTTTAAAATGCCTAAGAATCGCCCCACCCAATCGGAAGACAGCAACTCATGACAAAATACTTTCCATCCATCAGTAATTTACTAAGAGCCACAAATCATCCCTAAATTTAGAATTAGATTTTAGGGGGTGGCGAGGAGTGAAAAATTTTGATTTGGCGAGAAATTGTGAGAAATTGCGGGAAGTGGCGTAAAAATTTACAGGGACGGTTAAAAAAGACGCTAATTTAGCACCAATTAATGACGAAAAGGGAAAACAAATTAGCAACAGCACTGCGAAGAGCATCCCGATGAGGGTAGCACAGAGGAAAATTATGGAGGAAAATCGCCTCTCTACGGTTGCTACATACTCCCCTTCCTCCCCCTTCTTTGTTTATCCGTTTGTCCTCATTTAAGCTCATCTTTATGTAAGTAGAATTGCCATCGAACGACACAGTTCGCTGTATAGCTGGCATTAAATCCCTGTGACGTTAGGGAGATGCAGCGGTGTGCGCCCTAATTTTTTAGGTATGAATAATTAATTAGGTATGAATTAGGGCTTACGGGACAGGGCAACAGCAAACGGAATAATAGCCGACGCAAAGATAGGTTAGGGGCCATTTCTGTACTGCCGATAATCCGTAAATAATTTCATTGCTATGTTGGAAGACCGGTACAGGAACTATTAACTGACTCTGGAAAGCGTTCAGTGACGAAGACCAAGGGAAGAATTGATCCTAGCAAAAGAATATTATTACTACGTGAAACAAGGAGATTTAATGTAGCCCCCGCAATTTCACCACCACATCATCATTGGTGCATGCTCTAGACAGTTTCAGATGAATCATATACGAAATGGACTGGTAATACCACAATGGGCTACATAATTGGCCGCCTTTAACTTCTAGGACCCTTCGACGTGCGCTGACTAAAATTATTTGCTTAATAATTGCTGATTAAGCTGAAATATTCTGACCGGGTTTAAGTAGAGGTGCCTAAAAAATCATTTATTCCAATGTAACGTAGTGACAAGACAATTTCAGGTGTACAACGATGGCATGTATACAACGGTAACAGGCCCACCTAGTACCACTGAATGTCTAGAATACACCAATCCTTCCTTAATCATGAATCTGTCTCTATAAGAATAAATCAATTGCGAACAATTCAAACAAGAACAGTCCACTTATTGAATCCCATCCCTAAAATCACCTTTAAGCACGCTAAAATCCTAATTGACTACAAAAAATTCATTAAATCTAACTTCTCTCCTACATGTTTCACCAATACTACAAAATATGTGTCGAAAACGCAGAATCCAAGCTCATGCACTATATCTGCACGCTTAGTATGAGGTCGTACTTCGGATTCATCTAGCCTTCCTTTTCCCCTCCACTCATTCATCTCCCGAATGGTGCAGTGAATAGGAGGCATTCGTATCAAAGAAGAAAAATTTTTGTCGCTGCTGATCCTTTTTGATCCGTCGTCCTGGTCACGTGAAGAATATAGGGCTGGTAATGTAAAAAGATTAACCAGCCAGATGTTATTCAGAGGTGCTGAATCATGTTGCAAAGGATTGATCAGACCTAATTGATTACACTAGAATTTTCGTTTCAAGTCCATTTCCTCATTTTTGTTTCAACTGATAGTTCTACTTGTGACATATTCTACTATATTCTATTAGGTTTCTCTCCAACTCTTCACTTCCACCCACCATATTTACATTACATACTCCCCTCTTCTGCTTCTCTATTTCTTTCAGCAAGCATCTCATCGTGCTTCCGCTTCCTTTCTTGTGCTCCAACTGCTCGTTTGTGCCTTCTGCTGCTAGTGTGCTCCTCGAAACTCTCTTTACCTACGGCAGTAAATGGATTCCCGCTCTTATCAACACAATAGCTGCACAGATAATGCTTCCAATCCTTTTCAGCACCTATTGTCTTATTACTTCTCATTTCACTCAATGTCTCCTCCGATGGTAGCACTTCATCTAGGCCCTTTGGGGTCTGTTCTATACTGATGTTGCCTGCTTTAAATTGTTCTGCAATTGCTATTCCTCTGATAGCAACGTTGTCCTTCCAATTTTCCAAATCGCTAGAATCTAGGACGTACATCTTCCCTCCATACATGTAATTAAACTTAGCCTCTTTTACAAGCTCCGTAGCTAGTAAACTTCGGATCCATTTGATCTGCTTTTTGGCATACTGTCTAGTTCTTATCTTCATTTTATCTAAGGCTTCAACAAAATCAGCCTGCTCACCACTTTCAAGCCATTTGAGAAACTCTTTGAATCCTATCACCTGCCAAACTCCTTTAGTCAAGTCTGGATTTGGTTGTATCTTATTATAATATTGGTACAACTCTCGAATTTCTTCCAATGCCCCACTATCCATCATCTTGTCCACCCTAGTATCTAGTCTTGGTTTCAAAATATCAGCAGAACAATAAACCCAATATACCAAGGTATTAAATCTTAAGGAAGATTGCAGCAACTCATCTACCTTCTGTTCATGATATATATCTGAAGGTTTCCTGTTAGTTTGGTAGTAAATTTCCAACGCTCTACGCAACTTTCGCCTGTCTTGAGGATGAAATTTCTGGGCTATTACTGGATCAAACTCTTTCAACTTGGCAAAGATCTCCTCTACTGGGCCATCCAATACCGCCTTTTCCTCGACTGAGGGCTCTTTTTCCGATATAGTCGCATTTTCTCCAACCGTCTTATTATCAAATAAGAGACTCAGTAGGTAATAATGGGTCCCACCAACGATAATAGGTACTTTGTTACGACTGTGAATATCAGCAATCGCTCGGTCAGCATCCTGTTTGAACTTGTGGATGTGATATTCGTCTTTCCAATCTACAAAATCCATCAAATGATGTACAATTCCATCCCTCTCAATTACGGGGTGCTTATTTGTAATCTGGTCCAACCCACGATAAATCTGCATCGAATCTGCATTGATAACTTCTCCATCTACGGCTTTGGCTAAGTCTATACTGAACTATATTGTTAGCAAAATGTTTACATCTCTTCACCATGAAAAATAATAACTTATTTTCACCTTCCTTTACTTACCTGCGACTTCCCCACCCCAGTGGTTCCTACAATCGCTATGATATCCTTTTTAGGCTCCATAAATACTCTGTTCTTCAAGTACTTCAAGTATCTAAGCATAAAATACGAAGAGCATCGCTCCGGCACACAATTATCACCAAAATAATCCATTAATGATCACGTGACACACCATCCCCAAGGTCAATGTCCAGGGCTCTTTGCCATGCTCTACTACCGCTGGGGGTTGCTAGTGGCACTGGACTGGCTGTTCCAGTCCTTATGGTCCTAATTTCGTCAGCCCGTTGATCGTGACTTCTCTGTTGCGTCATCATTGCCTCCATATTGCACCCTTCAAGTCTTCTTTCTTGAACAAAAGCTTTGCATTGGCGGAGGGCATTATCTCCCTTCAGTATAAACTCACTGTAGAAATCGTAGCCCTCGTTCAAGTTAGAAACAAGCTCCTTGTACCCACTGTATGCACTTTCCAACTTTTCAAGTGCCTGTTGTCGAGCAGTAGGAAGACTACTGACAGATTTTAAGCGGATTTGAAATCGTTGATTGACTGCGCGAATATCTTGTTCTAACAGGATTTGAAGCAGTTTCAGATCATCAATGAACCGCAAATCGTCATCAAAAAGCAGAAGGAAATTGCCTCTGAACTCTCGTTCGAATAGGAGTCCGAAGAATTCCTTTTCTTCGTGGGGGTGGGCCCTATACAAATCCACGAGGAAGTTAAGCACATTTGAATTGCTCAACTTGACCAAAATCAGGTCTAAATAGCTGCTTCGTTTAATTAAAAGAATTTCTTCACCCTTTTGAATCAATTCTCGTAAATCCACTATTAGCACATCCAAATCTCTGTCCAAACTGGTATAGTTGGAGTCAGGAATGAACAGATGTAATCTATCTTTACCTCCAAAATAGACCTCTAGAATCGGTTCAAGCTCGGTATATTTCTGTCGTACCACAGCATCACCTCTCAGAGCATAATCCAAGTATTCTGTCATGGTTTGTACCTTTTTCAATAGCTCAGATGCTGCCTCTTTTGACGGTGCCCTTTGCCAGTTTAATGAACCATGTTGTGCACGTAACATATCGTCTTCATGCTGCTCTGCCTCCAAAGATTGAATAATTTCTTTAACTATTGCTCTACTCTTGGATCTTATTGAATCTAGCTCTATAAATGTAGTCTTGAAATATGCTGCTCCTCCATTGGAGATGATCTCTTGCAGATGAGTGACCACCGACTCAGGAAGAGTTTCAGGCTTTTGAATTGCATCTATTGCAGAAGGAAGGTTAAGCTCAGAGAGAAACTCTCGATACATCTTATCCAAAGCTCTCAAAGGCTTCTGTAATTGCAGAGACACATATTCATCGAGTTTTTCCCGATAATTCTGTGCCAATTGAATGACAAAATAAGGAATCAAGTCACCAAAGATATCTGATTCTTCACTGATATCCAATGGTATAGGCTTGACGATATTAACCCCTACGATTGCCGGAGCTTCCAAGGGAACTGCCTTGAGATAAATCAAATCGTTGTCACGTTCAGCGGAACGCAAGCTGCTTTCTACAGTACTCTCAAGACCCGAAAGATCTTCCACTACCAGTGGATTTGTGTACTTCAAGTATCTTCTTGCATTTTTCACTTGCTTACTTGCTTCTTTCAAATGAGCTACCTGATCTCCATATTTGAATAGAGATACACTTACAGAAGCCATTCGGTAATGTACTACGGCAGCAAAATGATACTGCTTTACTGCAGCATGGTTGACGTATTCCAAAGTGAGCGAGTTTGAAGCCTTTGCAAAGCTATGGGCTCTCTCATAGACATCAGCTACTTGTTGAGCCAATTTGGCAATAACAGTCTCTTTCATCCCATCTATAATAGCCTTTTGCCATACTGACTCATGAGCTTGAGCCTCCATAAAGAAAAAAAGTGCCCTTGCGGTGTTTTGATCAATATCAAAGGGGTGACCTTGAGTGACTTCAATGAGCAGAACCATAGAATCAAGGCATCCAGCGGCCATTTGAAAGTAAGAACATGCAGATTTAAGACCAGAGGTAGTATAACGAGACTCTTTGATCCCTAATTGCAGATATACAGCTGCTAATTGGAACACAATGTTGACCTTTTCGAGTGCAAGTGATGGGTATTCATAGACACCCAGAGGGTTGTAACCTAGGGTATTTTGCCAGGGGAACACGGCTATGTCGTCGGAAAATTTACGTTGAAGAGTATTTAGATACAGAAGATAAGTGTGAAGTAATTTCACTGTGTCTGGACCAATATTGGTGCCCTTAGTAGAGAGTGATTTGATCTGCAGCCGTAAGACTCCGACCAGAGAAAGATCCGCTTGAAACATACTCAGGGATTGGAAAAAGTCTCTTTGAATGGCATCTTGCAAGCAATGTTCAAGATCTACATCTAATGTGGTTCGGAGGGGCACACAAAGGAAGGTCATGTCCTAATTTATGTTGCTATTATGAAGTTGAATAGACCTCTACCTGATGATGAAGGTATGTGAAGTTGAGAAATTTCGCGCCAAGATAAGAAATCATTAATATGGCTGAGATGGCGTTAAGAGGGTTGGACTGGCTTCTATAAGACAAAAGGAGAGCTTGTATGAGAGAAATTGAGGTAAAGGAAGATATACTGGTAATTTCGGGATGTTATAACTACAGATTACACTCAATGGCTGTTTTTATGTACCAATATTGATCTATAAATCGTCCTAAAACCCTAACCCATTCTTTCTGCTGCAACTTCTAATGCAATATATGCTTCCAACAGCAACTTCTATGTAATTAACCCCTACTTCTTCATTCTAGTTTCTGCCATTATAAGCAGCTCCACTCTGGCCTTCCATCTGTCTAACGTAATCTGTAAACCACCAGCTTCAGCATTTGCCATGGCCTCTGAAACCACTAATTTATTATCCAACTGTTCGATCTTCAATCGAGACACCGCTATTTCATCGAGAAGATGCTGCTGTTTATCCAGAAACCCATGATTGTTATCTTCCACCTTCTGTTCGAGCTGTGTGTTGATATCATGTAGTACATGAAGCTCTCCAATGACCTTTTCCGCCACTTGGAAACTCTGTGGCAAATGATTAAGCCCCGATCCATTTTGTTGCTTACCGGTAACTTCTTCGGGTCCATGAACTCCTGGTCCACGTCCTTCAAGATCCTCTCCAATAGCTTCAAGAATATAGCCTCGCTGAGCCCCTAATGGCTCTAGAGTAGAAGGATGTTGTTTGAAGTAATCTACCAGTACAAGTCTGGCTACTTCTGCTACAATAAGCTTATCCAATTCCGACTTCTCTCCTGGTTGCTTCAACTGTACCGGGTTTATAACTGGTAGTCCCCTTTGGACCACTGGACTCACCCATTCACGTGCTAGCCTATCCTTCATCTCTCTCTCTGTCCTGAGAAGTCTTAAACTCTCCCCTCTATCTTCATTTGTATCTTCTGATGAATCCACAGAGTTACCACTCTTAAGCCCATTTCTAAGACCAATTTCAGGAATAACCACCTCTTTATTGCGTTTAGCCTTCGGGAGTTCTGTGAAGAGTCTAGCTATTACTTTAGAGAAAACAAGAGGTGTTGGTACGACCTTTGTAGCCGGCTTATCTTCAACAAGGGGCGTATTAGCCTCTTCTTTACCCAAATCTAACTGCAGTTTACTTGAACTTTCTCCAATTGCATTTCCAACAACCAAAGTAGATCCGAGGGCTTGCGATGCCTTAATTTCCCTCGTAGCTTTTGCTATTTCAGCCTCTATATCTATATCTACATCATGAGTACCAGCCCCTGGGAGGTCTAATTGAGGTCTTTTAGCCACTGGCTGTACCAAAACTTCATCTCCCCCTATACTTGACCCTTCCTGGCCTTTGGTTTCAGACCGTTTTGCTGTATTTTGCCGAGACTTCTTCGATTTCTGGTCAGAACTTATTCCTTTTGCAGCAACCAGACGCTCAAATTTGGTCCTTTCAAGGGTGTTGGCCTCGTCTTCTTCCCGGGTATCGTAGAGACCACTTTGAGGGGTCAACTCATTATATATATCATCACCATGGTCGAATTCTCCTCGTTTACGTTTGTTCTTGGTGCTCAAACTGACATTGATACCGGCAGCTTTCAACTCTCGACGTTTCTGGACCTGCGATATCCTTCTTGTCTCCTCCAACATACGTTCACGAGCCTTTCTCTGGGCCTTTTTCCCCTGAGTATTAGCCAAACGACCCTTGGCCTCGGAAAGCATCTCTCTCTCCTCTTCATCCATATCTTCATCATCAGGACGAGCAGGTTTTGATTCAGGATTAATATTTATATCACCCACGGTATGTCCAACCGATGAAGATGATGGAAGAGACTCAATCCCTGGACCTGAAAGCTGTAAGCCAATTTCATTACCTTGTTCATCGGTATGCAGAATGATGCCTCCAGCTTGATCCAAAAGAAACTGATATCTTTCGACACAGTTGGCAGCAGTTCTTGCCATCATAGGAGCTATAGTTCTCCATTGATTAGGTACCAATTTGGCTAAACGGAGCAATTTTTGGTCGTCTTCACGGGTCCATTCAGTTTTATTTAGTGAAGGATTTAAGTATTCAGCCCATCTAGCTTTGGCTTGTTTGGCGGATTTTTTGGGTAAAAGTGAAGAGACTCTATCCCATTGATTCAAGCCATACTTGGAGACAGCCGCCTTGAGGATCTGATCTTCCACATTAGTCCAGACGCCTCCTTTGACGTAGATTGGAGGCATGATAAGGAGCTGTAAGTGAAGAGTAGAGGTGATAAAAATAAGTGAGAGAGAAGAGAGAGAAGAGAGAGAAGAGGGAAAGAAGAGAGAGATTTCTGTGGAGGGAGGTGGTGTAGAGTCGATTTACGTGTACGAAAAAGCATTATTGGAGATTGAATTCTTCATGTTAAGCAAAGAAGAAGACACGGCTCTAGTTTCTAAGTAACTGGCTATTTCATGTAATTATTTTAAGGACATCCGATAGATATGTTGTTATTATATGGCGAATAGATCTTTTAGCCAAAATGTCCAAAAGCATCATTAACGATCAATTAGCGAGCTTTGTGTGAGTAAGTAATGGGAGAGAAGAAGATAAAGCAGATAAAGAAGATAAAGAAATCAAAGAAGATGAAGAAGTTAGAGAAGATGAAGCAGAAGATCAGGAGGATGCATGTTGTATTTGAAGGTGAGATACAACTTAGAGTCATGGAGGATCGCAAATCAATAATTAATGATTTATGTAATTGAACTTTAAGTCAGTAAAAATAAGAGCTAGAGATTTGAGAGGGTATGAATAAGAGTAATAATTGAGCTGGTCAATTAAAAGAGTTCATAAGTTAGCAAAGTTCATTAATCAGTAGGCCTATTAATTAACACAGTTCATTCATGGATGGGCTTCTTAGTAAATAGAGTCCATTGATGAACAGAGTTTTGATTAATAGTATGATACTTAGTTATGGTTTTCAAAATCATACATGATGTCGTAACAGAGACTCACCAAAATTGAGCCACCAAAATTGAGCCACTCTAGTAGAAATGAACAAATACCACTGCACAAAAACTGCTCTCTGGCTGGTCACACTCATTCAAACTTACATTCATCCACATTCACGTCAATAAGCGAGGGCCTCGAGCACATGCGTTATTATATTCCAAAAAAAGATTTGGCCCAACTAATGGTGTTGGCTACGGGTAGCCAGAGTGGCCGAAGAGATTTTGCAAGAAGACGTTGGTGTCAGGATAGACAATCTCCAATGTTGCCGAAGCTATACACTCAAAAACCATCAAATCCATCCAAATCATCAAAATCATCTGAACTGTCTCCACTTTCAGCATTATTTCCCATTCTACCCCTCTCATATAGTGGATACCTAGCTAAAGCTAATTTTACAACTAGCTAAAGCTAATTTTAGCGTAGCCATTGCAGCATTGAGCCGCGACGTCACTGAGAATCCTCATTAAAAATACGAATCGTCACAAAAAAATACGCTTATTGTTGGGACACTTTATTTCAACCACTACTACATCAGTGGTGTTCCACCAAACATTAAACTTTGAGACCCGGTGTCACTCCACCAGTTCGAAATCGACATGTAATTTGTCCTCTCTCTCCTACCATCTCTATCATCTCCTATTATCATCTTTTCTTCACGTCTCTAAATTATCTCCCCATACCCTTTCTACCCTCTACCAACCTTTCCCTTGCTACCGTCCTCTCTTCTCTCTCTCGCTAATTATTCTTGCACTCCCCTCGCTAATCTAGGGCGTGCAGGGAAAAATCACAGGCCACAACTTTTCAATTCCCCACCATCCTATCCTAACAACTACTGTTTCCACGGGGAATCTCCACCGACGGCGCAAATTCTGGCGATTTTTGCATCTTAAGGGTACAATTGACGTTTTGCAATCACCAAGGTTAATCAATTATCATCAAAACTTGGCTCCTTTGCCCTCCTTCATCGTCTAAATAACCCCGTCATATCCCACAGCTTCATTTTGGACTCCTACCAATTTGACAGCAGTTGTTGGCCAATTTACAACCAATTTACAACGCTCCCACCCCCCCGAAAGGCCTCTGAATCGTGTGTCGTGTACTTCGAAACATAGTCTTTCTTTCTACCACCATTCCTCGATTAAATACCCATACAGTTGTTCCTATATAACAACCCTCCATCCTTACCGCCATCACCCTCTACATCCCCATTTTCCCGTTCAAAAAATGCACATCATCCATTCTAAACACCAAAAACTCATCCTTCAATGCTATCCACCAGGAAAAGCCGTCGATAAGAAACCCAACTCTTCAGAATTGCAGTATCTTCTCTACTATGCCTCCACCAGAACCGTCAAACTCGAAAAAGTCATGAACTTCCTCGTTCAAAGAACCCAACTGGATGTTAGTCGTGGTAGAGCTGGTAACTTACAAGTTACTCTTGCCATAATCCTGGCCCTTATTCATAAATGTCTGGAGAATCTTAACGTCTTCGCCACCAAATCTTGTGAAATCATTCAATTAGTTTTGAAAGTTAAAGACGTAGCCCTTGCCAAATCAGCAGTGGACACTCATAACGTATTATGTAGCCATTTAGATGGTGGTCTATTCACTGGTGATAAGGAATTCGTAGAACTGTTCACCGTTTTAAGTGATTCTCTTATCGATTTATCCAGCATTCCTGAGCTTAAATCTGGTCCCGATGTACTTGATTGGGAATGTGTATCGATAAAAGCTTGTGCTAATATTGTCTCTATCCTTGATTACAACCCTATCATTGGTAGAAAATTCACCCTGAAGTGTATCCCTATCCTACTTAATTGTATCCGTAAGAATAATGAATCAGCCTCGAAATTGAAGTCAAGATTGGCCAAGACTTCCGATGATAAGAGAGCTAGTGCTAGTGTACCACTCGTTCCTGCTGGAACTATTGAACAAGAGATAGATCTGGACTCATTGACTCCAAAGCAGTTGGAAAAACTTAGCATCCTGTCGTTGAAACTCTATTTTAACACCTCTCTGACCCCTCTTATCGCTGAAAGTACCAGGGTGCTTGTTCAAACTACCATCAACAGCAAAGATCCTCAATGGGGTCCCACTTTGCTCGAAATTTGTACTGTTTGGGTCCCATTACAACTTCGATTTGTTACCTTGTCGACAATTTTAACCATCTTAAAGACTCTAAGTCAGGAATTCCTCGAAAAGACTTCCCCTACTGATATCGAATCATGCTACAAGTCTCAAGTGAAACATGCATTGTTTATTCTGGGTCTTTTGAGCTCTGGAGTTTCTATGATTGGTCTTTCTGTGGCTGATGTTCTCCAAAAATTGCTTTCTCTTCAAACTAGTGTTGCATTATATCAATCCTCTCAATTGAGTGATTTACAGGTGGAGAAGCTCCTAGATATTTACTCTAGATGTATCTGTAATCTTTCAACCCATGTATACTACTTTGATCAGATTCCAGATGTCATTCAGGGGATCTTATTTAAGATGGACCTGGTGCTTGAAGATGCATTTGAAGCTTCATCTAGTAGTATTCAATCTATTTCTTCCAGGGCAGCAAAATCAATCACAGCAAAGTCAAACAACTCAGTCACTGAACCATCTAGAGTCACCACAAGACCTGCTGTTTGTAGCCCTAAACGACTTCATGGTCATTTAATCTCTCTTTTGCAGAATATCCGCATGATCTTCACAGTCCTAAAGGATAAACCCAGTAGTATCACTCGTAATTACGTCCAATTGGACCACTGGCTCCCAAGTTTACTTATCCTTAGTCCGGAGACTGATTTTGACAAATATGATGCCAATGTATTGCCTCCTAAACTCTTGAATGACATTCAATGCCATTATTTACAAGTGTTCCGGACTTTCTTGAATCAGGAAGTGGCAGTGAATTCTAATAGCAATAATTTGGCTGAAAGACTCTTTGATACTGTAGAGTCTTCTATTTCCGATCCAGAAACACCATCCACGGGGTCCCTTGTTCACAAAATCTCGTCTCTTCAAGTTGCTGATGCTAATAGATACCTAACCAATCCTGATAACTTTATCCATTTGTTTTTACTTCACATTGATAAGTTAATTCTGAAGCCCTCGACCCATACAATTGAACAATTGTGTCTTATTGTGGCCACCCTTAAAGAGTTATCTAGTATCTTGGGGATCAATTTCTTTGCCAATTTTGTATCATTCTTTTACCATTGGGTTTCGACATCCATCGATGCTCCTCCAACACTGGTAGTAACATCAGGCCAAGATGAAGAAGTCACTTTTATCAAAGATACCATAGGGTACGCCATAATGCATCACTCTCTTCGGGTGGTCAATGTTCTTTATGGGGGTATCCAAATGAGCAAAGACTATGTTCAACTTTCAGGGTATTTCAAAGCGGTGGAGCTGGATATTGCTTATAGAAGAGAACATGGATTATGGGATGAGAGACTTGATCTGAGTAGCATCAGAAACAACGCCGGATCAGAAACAAACAGTTTTCATGACGAAGATAAGACACCAACCATTGCAGTAGATGATAGTAACACCTCAGGAGCAAATTTGAGCCGTAAAGGATTTAGATCCACCAAGGGAGAGCTTCAGGAATTCATCAACGAAGATCCATTCCTCTTAACCTGGATAAATCCATACAATTTGCTTTCATTTGATGGAACCGGGTTCCGGAATCCAGATAACGTTGCTAGGGGATACACACATGACGTTTCTTCAGATGAAAGTACCAATTCTGAAGTAGGAAATGGTACAAATGGGCACTCATTTGGGATAGGACTTGGATTAGGGACTGCTGGAGATATAATATCGATCCATTCAGAGATTGTCAACAATCTGCATGTGTTACCACTGCATCAAAGAGGATTCAATCGTCTGGATGACATCTTAGAGCAAGGTTCAGCCTCCCAGCGAACCTATGCTCCTACCGTGCACGATTTGAAGAGCAGTGTGTTGAATAAGAATACGTTCAATGATAGATTGGGTGGAACTAAGGGTACCGTTTTGAGTCGACTGATCAAGAAGAACGTGAAGCTGATTCTTCTGGAGTTAGATGATGATCCAGAGCAAGAGATAGTTGTGTGATGAATGTTATAGTGATATATT
Organism: Kurtzmaniella quercitrusa; assembly: GCA_030570095.1. Lineage (NCBI taxonomy): Eukaryota > Fungi > Ascomycota > Pichiomycetes > Serinales > Debaryomycetaceae > Kurtzmaniella > Kurtzmaniella quercitrusa. Next base: position 51,356 of record JAJLUZ010000028.1, on the reverse strand, counting down.
AAATATGGCTGAAGAGTATGAAAGCTGAGGAGCATAAGAGCTGATAGTATGTAAGCTGATAGTATGAAAGCTAAAGAGTACGAAAGCTGATAGTGAAATAGCTAAAGAGTATAAAAGCTGAAGAGATGAGAAGTTTATAGCTGATAGTATATAAGCTGATAGAGTATAAGAAGTATACAAGCTGATAGAGTATTTTTCGATCTGTAGTAACGTCCATTGAAAGGAAATGGTATACACATGAGGATGTTGCTCATAGGTATACTAGTTGTATATTGAACTTACCTCTTCTACAACCTCTCTTCTACCACTACCACCCATTGACATTGATTACAATTTCCAACCTGCCCTTCTCATTATCTATATACGGTCCTAGCAAGACCTATTCGTCGTCGCTGTCATCGTCCTCATCACTTTCATCTCCATCTAAAGCAGCAAAAGCATTGAAAGCCTTGACTTGCTTATCAGCAGTAGCATCTCTTGGGTCCAGAGCCTTGGAAGAGCCTAAGTTCTTGTTATTTGGGCGTGCTTTAAACCCTCCTGCTGATGATCCAGCTCCTCCTTCTTTCAAAGATTCTCTGAATTTGGCTCTCTCTTCTCCAGCTTCTTCAGCGCCAAATGACTTCTTGGTCACCATAGTGGCCCATCCATCCTCATCGACTACCGTTCCCACACTCTTCTTGCGGTTTACAGGCTTAGCGGCCGAATGAGATCCCCTTCTTCTGTTCAAATGATGGTATGAACGTTCATTACCCCGTTCGTCGATATACGTATCACCATTTCCCCATTTAATATTCTTGTGTTTTTCCAATTCAGCGGCAGCATGCTCTCTGACAGTCTCAACTAACTGGTTGAAAGCTTCCAACGTCTCTGGCTGAGGCACATGAGCCTCCTCTTGGAATCCGATCAATTGTTCTTCAGTATACTTGGCCATTTGTGGTGGTGCTTTGCTTCAGTTTGGTGGTGGTGGAGAAGTGAAGAAAAAAATCGGATGGGGCTGCACACGACAAAGGTAAGTGGGAGAAAGTGGGAGAGGAGTCGAAAGAAAATGGGAGAAAAAATAAGAAAGGATAAGGTCAGAGCTACGTAGGAAGGAGAGATCAGAGGTACATAGAAGAGAACTAAGTTAATAAGGAGTGAGGTAGAGAAATGTATGGATGAGAAAGGAACATTCACATAATTGTAGAAACTTGGTATCGGTAATGGAATCGGTAATAGAATCGGAAATGGTATCGGAAATGGGTTGGCTGAGGTGGTAGAAATTCATGGCGACTACTACCATTCATAAGCTAGGCTTATAAGCTAGGCTTATTATTGACAGTATTAAGGACAATCCCAGGTAAACGGCTCAAATAGGTGCTACTAGGTACAAGGCTGTGATATTTGGTGATCCCTCGTTATCTCCCGTCATAGTCTTCAGTTTGGGTGGGTTCTTGTTCATCTCTCTCCACTACAATCTCGTATGCTTGTGTTCATTTCTCTCGGCTTCATACAACCATCAATCCTGATCCGTAAGTAAATCTCATTCAGTTGCCAAATACGTCGTCATAAAGAACAGCTTGCCACAGTCCTACAACTATGAAAACCTCAGCCCACCATCGTCTCTATATCTTACCCACCACTACCTACCGTTCTCTCTCCCCCCTCTATCATTTCACTTATCCCTATCACTCTTCGCTGTGTCCCTCAATAATATTTTTATTTTACCTCATCTCCTTTTTATTTGCATCGCATCGCTTTTTTACCTATATATTACATCTGCCTTTGTCGTATATCATTATCAAAACAAGCACATTTCCTCCTTTATTTGCTAGATAACTATCCAGTTCTATTTAATCCATAGAAAAGATCTTCCTCCAGAGTTCTCAAGTCAGTCCCTTCCAGAGTTGCCCCAAAAATCTGCGCCCACTTCCCCCGCTCACCCAATTTATCCTCATCGCAGACTTAGTAAATTAAATCTACCCATCAGAGTCAACCGTACTTCAACCCATTTATCCCTAAAAATTTCATTCATCTGAACCGTTTTCACCCTAAAAAAATGCCCGTAGCTCACAGTCTTAACAAAGTCAGCAAAAATATCAAACAAAAAGGTAAATTGCATGTCAAAGGAAGAAAATTTAAACAACTCAACAGAGCCACTTTGAGAGATCAAAAACTTGCAGGAAGAAAAGTAAAGAGTCAAGAACTCAGAGATAAAGAACTTTTAAGCATCAAATTCATTCAAGAAGCAGTAAGGAATCGTCCTGATCAGAAAACTTTCACCTTGGAAGACATGAAGTTGTTTTTGGAGTCATACCTTGCCAGAGACGATGAAGAATTGACTGAATTAAGAGAAGCAAGAAGACCAGGAAGACCCCTCACAGCAAGACAACAATTGTTAGAAGAAAAAACTAAACATGAAGCTCAACTCTATGAAACTGGAATAAGAATCCCTGATCTTCTGGACAAGGAAACTGTAGAAAGATTAAGACTCTGGACTGGGTCATCTGGCGGAACTACTGCCATGAAATTTGTCCATGTTTCGAAATCAACCGTTTCCTTGTAAAGGTTCAAAGATCTAACCAAGTGAAAGAATTAATAAAACAAACATGATGCATTATAAAGCTGTAGAAATTTCATCCATACCTATAATCATCCATACCTATAATCATCCCTTTAGTGAATTCGTAAATACACTTTCCAATTACACTTTCCATAACCAGCTCTTCCACGAGCTCCCTCCCTTAACCTCCGACGCAGTTCCCTTCAAAGTATCCGTACCAATTTTACTGTTAACATCCCCTATGACCTTTGAGATCGTCACTGGATCTACATCTGCAAGCAGACGTATTTCATCTACTCCCTGGTCCAAATCTTTCACTGTCACTGGATCTAAAATCGGTTGATCTTCTACAAGCCAATTGAGACCTAGTAACATCAAAAACCCGAAACCAGTAGCAGCGAAAACCGTTTTCAATGTCTTCAAAATTCTAAAAGACCTAGTTTTATTTCTTTCAAACACAAGCATACTATTCTCGCCAGATTTCCCACCAATTAAACTCCAATTTTGGCCCTCATGGGCCTTGACAACTTTAATAAGCTGTGGTAAATCGTTCTTCAGAAATTTGCTTAACACCGTCACCATATCGGTGGGTCCTTGTGTGGAATCACCCAAAGGATTATTCTTAGAGATTAGAGTTACTCCCTCAGATGACCAAAGAAGGTATTCTTTTCCTTTTCGTACCTTACCTAGATTTCTTGAACCTTTAGAAATAGGACTGAAAAAATTATTGCCTTCCAAAGTACGATTGGACTTCAACTTACTGGAACTCCACTCATAGGCATTTTCTTCTCTAAATTTCATCTGCTTTGCCATATCGTTATGCAACTTTGCTTTGTTCAAGAAGACTTCTAATGTTTCCCGGGAATCATCATTTAAAAGAGCCAGTCTTTGTTGCAATTTTGCAATATCTGCTCTATTAACCTTCTTTGTCTGCTCGGACATAACCTTTGCATGGTCAGAGTATGAGGTTTTGACGTCCTGTTTGCTTGTTGCTCTAGATTTCAACAATTTATGTATATCTTCCACATTGAGCTGATATTTAGAATTGAAAATCTCATGGAAGAAAACAGGGAAACCGTCAATCGAGGTACTTAAGTTCAAAAGCTTGTCAACAATGTCTCTAGTGACAGGATAAAGGTACAGTTGACTCTTTTTCAACTCATCTACAGCGAAGAGTAATTTTTCTCGATATGATTTGGGGTCCATAGAGGCAAAATCTTCTAATGAGTAATCCTTCCATTGGTTGATATCATAAATTCCCGAGATTACATCTCTCTGATTGGTGATGATGTCATAGACCAAGGAGTCCGAAGGCAGTATATTTGCCAAAGCTGCATCAATCTTATTGTTAGCTTTGTTAATTTCAAACAGAGAAAAGACTTCTTGGCTCTTCAAAACGTTATCCAAAACGGAAGTATACCCGTTATTGTGTTTAAACAAATAATTGAGGTTTCGGAGAAGCTTTCGATAATTGTTTCTTAAAGCAGCGCCATATTTCTCCTCTTCTTGAGTCATAGAAAATAACACATCCATTACTTTAGAAGAGTCAACCAGCTCGAACAGAGCAGTTGCTAACTCATTTTTGAGAGTTTTGAGTTCAGGAACGAATTCTTCAAGTCGGAACTCGTCTGGGATTTGACGATAAGAGATTGCTGTAGTTTCGGCGAGCGGAGTTTCTGTATGGGATACCTTATTGGGTTCAAAGAATTCACCTCCTTCCTCTTGAGCCAAAAGCTCTTCCTCAAACAATTCCATATCCCTTTCCTTCCGCAAAAGTCTTTCCTGAGACCAAACCATATGTTCAATGCAAGAATCGACAGGAAGAGAATCTGTTGAATATATAATCCTTCGTTCCACCATATCAGTAATTCTGTGATATAAGACGACAGAGCATTCCCTGTCTCTATTAGCAAAAAGAAGAGATAAGAGTTCGGGAAGCAGGAGGTCAGCAAACTCAATATTCTTGTCCACAATGTTCTTAAATTCATAAAATTCAGGAACTAATTCATCAACGGCTTCAAGAATAACTTCCTCACTCTCGTCCTTTGCCTCTTCAGAGACCAATTGTTCAGTTTCGACCTTATCTTGGACAAAATAAATAAGGTCATTTGATGTCCACGAGTCCACCGAGCTTAACACTTCCTCTAAAGCTTTGAACCTCTCCAATTTGAGATATTTAGCAAAGAATATCGAACTGTAATCCCTTGACCATACGTCATCAATTTCTGGTGCTTGTAAAGGCTTAATCTCTTGCAATGAGCTGAGAATATCCACTCTAGCGGTAGATGAAAACCTCAAACGACTATTAAGGTCTTTCAACTCGTCTAAATACTTCCATACTCCTGCTTTCTTTAGTGAATCTATCACCTCCAAGTTCCAAGTTGTTGGGACCTTCAGAGACACTAAATTCTGCTCAAATTGGGCAAAAGCGTCGTGGTTTAAAATGATCAAGTCAAGAACCTTAGTATTCCCATTATTAGTATCAAAAAGCTGGCAAATTTTACGTTCTAATTTCCTCATACGGAAGAGTTTGTCCTCCAGAAGATGCTTGGGTTCATTGGCAATGCTTTTAATTTTTTCGCTGATGGCAAGATACACCTCTTTTGGCGTGGCAGATGCAAAAGACGTTCCTAACTGTTCACGGAGGATTTGTAATTCTGGAGCAAAGCTGTTAATGTCAATATCATCCGGCACTTGAATATATGGAGAATTGGAATTATTATCCATTCCAACACTAGAGTCCAGAATGATATGAGGAACGTAACAATCATGTAAAACCCCCTCCAAAGCAAGCGACAAGAAAGTATTGTTTTCTAAAGTTGGCACTCCCCTTTGTTTGACCAACTCTACAAGAGCGGCTAAAGGGTAATCCAGGAAACGAGGAGGAACATTTTTGATGAAAGTAATCAAATCCGAATTTTGCAAAAATTCCGTTTTCTCCTGTGACTTACTGAAATATCTTAGGTAAACCTCGTCTGCATCATCATTAGCTACGTCATGTAAAGACCAAGTATTGGTAAAATTTCTCAGATTCAAGAACTCAATAAGGTGATTGTATTTCTCGTTTCTTATAACAGCAGCGTAGTAAAGCCAATCTTCGTTGAGGGAGCGTTTGATCACCTTCTCAAGATGTACTTGCTCAACCTTGATGGCGGTTATGATGGCAGAGAATTTGCTTTCCTTAAAGTTAATAAACGTACGCAAGTGTTTAAATTCATCCACAAATTTCCATAACCCTTCTTCATAATATCGAACCTTATCTTTGTAGGAATGGTAACTGTTGACAAGATTTTTGCCGAATGTATCATCAAGTAAACATTCCATCAACAAATAATCTACAATAGTATCCCATTCTTGATAATGGTCGGTGCCAATACCTGGAATCTTACCAAAACTGTACAAATTCTGAAACTGCATCAAGGCATCACTCAATTTGTCACTTGAAATTGACTCCATGGGATAATTCGAGGCCAAATATGGGACCAAGAGGTCATAGTTGGAGATATTTTGTTCAATATGAGAAGGCAATAACTCGAGAAGATCACTATCCAGTGATTTGAAGCTCACTTTAGATAAGACTGCCTCGTTAGTCAAAAGCAGATCAAGAACTCCACAGTATCCGCCATTATAGTCGAAAAGATATTTCAATTTTGAATGCAATTCAAAGAAAGGAGTCATTGGAATGCCCGTCAACCCGGAAGTCAAGTTGTGGAGTCCATTTAGTACCTGTTGCGGGCTCCAATCACTGAAACTGGTTCCAAGATTCCCCAAACTTGTGCCCAAATAGGATCTTAACCTTTGCAATTGGTCACTGAATTTGAAAAGATCAAGATCATCAGGAATTTGTCGATAGAGTACACTTTCAAACTCGGATTTAATGGTGTTGTCCACAAGTTCTAAGTTAGAATCTAAAAAGTAACCCTTCTCTGCAAATTTCCACACAAAGGTTTTGAATTTCATGGCCAAACCAACGTCCAACTTAGAGATGACATCTTCAATTGAAGAGTCGGCAAAGTTGTTGATCTTGGCGGCCTTTTTAACCCCAATTAAGGAAAATACGTTGGGTTTGAGAAGAGTTTCAAAGTTGAGGTTAAATTGAGCAGTTTTGGCATGATATGACACAAGATTCACAATTTCTTGCTGGTCCAATTGGAGAATTTGGCGCAAAGCAGCCGCCTTTTCCAGCTCAAACTGTACTTTAGAAGTAAGAATCGAGTTCAATTGTTCCTGCTTTAGATAGAATAAACTGATCGAAAGATCCTCAGGAATTATCGGGTAACGGCCGTCATTGTAGGCATTTTCGGATAACTCCTTCCATTTTTGGTATATTGAGTCTAAAAGAGCAGGAATTTCAATGTTTTCACCATTTCCCACCCTGTGAGATCTTAAAAACCCCAAATACTTCCAAAGTCCCCGTTCAAGAAGCTCAGATTTGGCTTTCGAGATCTTGTATTGGTCAAATAATCGTCTGCTATTGGCGTCATTTTTTTGGAAATAATGACCAATTGTCAGTACGAAAGATTCCAAATTACCATTCAAGTTGTCATCTAAGGACCACGAATTCAGAGATGTAAAATTGGATAACTTACGGCTTGCAAGGTCTCCTGAAAAAGCTTCAAAATTCGGACTAAAATCGTTCAAACGGTCAAACCAGGCGAGATTTCCGTCCACAAAATGTGCAATGTTTGAATCATTGAGTTCTGTGACCTTCAGTTCAACAATTGCAGGTTCAATCAGTTCAGGGATGACCAGATTTAAATCAACCGATTTAGAGACGGACCCAACGTCGGAAATCAAATTTTCTCGGGATTCTGTTGACCCCAGAATCCCGGAATCGGCATTGGATTGATCAGGACGTCTTTTGAGTATATTTGGATCGACAAACTTTGGTTTCTTGCTTTTCTTCGTCAACGAGATGAAGTCAATTTCATAGTCATCCCCTTCAGCCTCAGTTGACGTGGCATACTGTCTGGAACAGTCCAATCCACGCCAATGTGGGTTAATTGTATCGGAATTAGTACAACGACCGACCGTTCGCTTATAAGAGGTTCTCAGGCGGGTATAACTGGTGGCGTGGAGATAATACAAGGATTTACCCTTTGTTGCGGTCCTTACAAGACATTGGAAGGAGTTGAACTTCTTTACCATTGTGTAACACTTGTATTGGATCTATTGTGGGATTGCCTTGTTGCCTTTAGGGGGTAAAATTTGCAACCTAATCCGAACTCGAATTTGCAGCAGTAAAAATAAGGGAGGCAAGGGAGGAGGGGATAGGGGGTGACAATTTACGGGGGAAAAAGGGGATTTGGATGGTTGAAACTGTGGTTATCTAAGTTTTAGTGATGTGAGGATTCTTCAACTAAAAAATTGGCCAAACCGTAACCTAATTGATCGAGAAATCGCCACTTTCACTGCTAATTTATCAGATCAACAGGGGGTAAACAGGGTGCGATACGATGTGTTTTTTTTTTTATAATGTGTAATTGGGGTCGTGCGCAGGACACCGGGGAAGGGGAAGGTACAAGGAGATAAAGAGATAGGGTAGGCCTTGGAGGTGAAGTGTTTTAGGTTACCAACTTTTACAGATTATGAACGATTCAGATTCACGAAACCGCAATTGAAACTCGATTAAATCAATGGGTTGAAATGTCGAGTAAGCGCATATTTTCAACCATAACGTTTCCCATATTGTTATTCATATTGTTACCCTACCTAATATTTTTAAAACTTATATCTTCTTTCTTATCTTCACCACGCTATCTAATAACCCTTGTAGATCTTTCGGTAGTAAATCGTCGAAGTGTGTTACCACGCAACTCCTCTACCACACACCCTCACTCTATCACATTATTTTCCTCACACGATCACACTATCACACTATCATTAATGCAAAAAAAGGGTTTTTATACCTACCAATAGTTTATAGTTAATGTAACCCTTAAAAGCACAAGTTCTAATGTAAACTTCAAGGGCACAATCAGTGTTATCGAGCCACTTCAAGGATATCATAACAGCACTCTATCATGACTGACCTTCATTTTTTGTTCTTCCTCTTCCCTTTTGCTCTTTTTCATCATTCTTGTGGCCTCTTTTGGAATCATTTCTCTACATCAAACAGCTCTCAAACCTTGATGCATGAAACTCGATCTTTGATTCTCGGTTGTGGCCGCATAGCCAGCTTATCTAAACCAAAGCTTATTGTTATATTAAGCCTTATCATGCAACAAGTCAATGGCTATGTACCGAAATGGCACTTTACCCCCTGCCGAAACCTTTGCGTATAATGCCCTGCTCTCGCTTGCTCGACAACGGTTCGGTACCCGTAAATCGCCGTGTGTGTTAAGTATTGTATATATATATCTAGATCCAATGTGTAACCCAGCATGGTTATAATGCCCCGAAAAGTGCAACGGCGGCACTCAAGCAGAGAATCTAAACGACATACTACTTTTCAACAGAAGCTAAAACTGAAACAAAATTTTTCAATACTTTGCAGTATATCTCCTGCCACTAAACTTTGATCCACAACGTGCCTTCAACCTCCTTAAAAAAAGTCACTGGTCTGGATCTAGACAGTCATACTATTCGGCAGTTCAAAGAATTTTTAAAACGACCCGGTCCCAGAAACTCCTATTTTTCAATTACATATATTCATTATAGTGTACAATATATGTTTAGGAGCATTGAAATACCGTTACTAAAGTATAATTAAAATGACTTTTATAGAATATTTGTCCATTGTTTTGCATTTGCAGTATCGCTATCGTTGAAGATATACAACAATATATCAATATTAGTGAAAATATTGCCTAAAATATCAGCCAATATTACAGATCTGGCCCTTGCAACCTATTCATACAAAAAAAAATCTGTTAGTTTACTGGTTGCATTCGTGCCCATAGCTACTTATTTTTCAAATCCACTTCGCCTCATGCATCATTGCGGGTTGGTTGATATGGCGAGAGAGCCGGTTAGTTGGCTTATATCGGTGTTAAACTACTTTTACAGCACTATCTGTCCACTGGAAACGGATAAAAGGCCCTAATAAACCTGGACCACATTAACTTTCCCTACTCCCTATGCATTCGAATTCCATCTTAACCGTGTCAAAATAGAATTTTTGCCTGCCATCTAATTATCTCGATGATATTTTTGCAGTGGGAACTTTTTAGTAATTCTATTTTTTAAAGTTTCGATTGATTGCTTTTTTTTATGCGGTCCAGTCATTATTTTGATTCTATCTGGCCATATGATCAAATAGATGAGAGAGATGGGGGTGAGTTGGAAAAGATTTTTGAGCAAATATCAAGGCGTTTGGTACTTGTTCTATCCTTTGTGAATTAAGTATCAAAATTCCCTCGATGTGAGCTTTTTAGTGGATTTTTACTTTTAGAGTCCATAGAAGCATTCCAAATACAACTACACTGGTTATTAGAAGAAAAGATCGACTCGAACCCTAACTCGAGCCACAATTTAAAAAAAGAGAGAAGCAGGTAGCATTTTTTTAGAATATGTAACAGAATGGTTAAAAAAATCATTGTAGATTTCCATGTCGTAATTTGATTTCTCTTCCTTACTTCTCCCAACAATTTCAACTTTGAAGGGTCGGACCCCGCAGAAATATAGGCGTCGACGACCCTGCCCCTGGTTCTTAGACTAGTCTTTATGCAGCTTCCAAACTTTAATCTTCGGATGAAACCCTCCGACAAGTGTTGGCTAGGCGTATTGTCTGATTGCTCCCCTAACTCGCTTGTGATCTACAGTTGTCGATTGGAATATTTTCTAAGTTATGCATAATTTGTTCTTTTTTCGCAGTGCCTTCCATGCAAGCCGAATTATTGTCCAGTTGATATTTTTTCAATTTGACCGTTGGGAATGACTGTTTTTTTCTGTTTTTTTTCTGTTTTTTCTTTTTTCTGTCTCATTCTTAGGCCAACGTTTCCGTTTTTCTTTATTTTTTTTGCGTCTTCTAGTGATGGCTTGAAACTATTTATGCGCTATGATTGCTTCTTTAACGGCGGTTGATAAAAATTCTTCTTCACTTCCACACAATTGGAGAGAGTGATCCCCCTAGAAACATCAATCCTTAGCGGTTGAAACATCATAAAGAAATATCGTAGACTGCAAGAATTGCCTTTGCTTCTTTCAGTCTCGGCATAAACTTTACCTGTGCCTTCTGTTTCTGTGCTGTACGGCGTCTATTTCTTTTACCATAGATCCGTCGATTGAGGAAGTTTTCTAATCAGAACCAGCATCAGCATTCTTTGATCGTATTATAAAGGCAAAGTTTGTTCTTTTTCTCGGTAAAGAAGGGAAAAAATCTTTACGTCGGTGGCTAATTACCCCTGTCTTCTGGACCCGCATATAATAATATACCACATTAGGTGATTGAAAAACTAGCACCCTGGTTTTTTTCATCTATCTCCCATCGACTCATTTACTCAAGTATTTACAGTTTATTTACTCACTTACACGAGTTTTAAACTTTATAGTAGAATATCCCATCTCAACGCATAGTTGTTTAGTCATATCCCCCACTACATGTCATGTCATTTGTATCGCCAATCCCTATCAAACCAAGTTCTGCCCCGGCAATATTTGACAAACAACTGCATTTGAACTCAAACCTGACTTCTACTTCAACAAGGAAAGTACCATCTGTAGATATTTTGGTGGATATTTGCTATCGATCAAAGAAATCGATCGACTGCTTAGAATCGGAGGCTCATCTGGTCCATCTGATCTGGGCCGTAGAAAAGCTTCTGGCCTATCAGTTTAAAAACTATTGCACTGCTGTTCATTGTCAAGAACTGCTTAATTTTCTTATCCAGATATTTTCTTATGAACATTTATACGATACCTTGTTCCCCGATAATGAAAATTTGAGACTCAACACCCCATCTCCCAAACTTGGTGAAACTCCTTCTCAGAGTATACCTTTACCATCTTCAGCAAGCAATGCGCCCCGGAAACTGGGTTATACTAGCTCCATAAGATCTATGGATCTGAGGGAGAGTTTGACATCGTGCACCAATGCTCTCCCTGGTGATTCTTTAACCAATATATGGGACGAGTTAATGGAAAAGGAACTTGCAAACGACCTGGAAGAAGATCTCATAGTAGACATTGATGAAGAGGATTGTCCGATAAAGAACGGGTTGCACAAGGCGTTTGTTAAAGAATCTGGTACCACGAATCTGTCACATCAGAGGGTAGGATCACCCACCGAAATTATAGAAAGAGAAACGAAATTAATCAACCTTTGGAGACAAATACTTAAGCGGTATATTGTAGAAGATGCACCTGATCAAATCAACCTTTCAAACGACGCATACAGAGAAATAGTGGCCCAGGATTCGGTATTGGAATCTCACGAGATACCAAGTCCCAATTCTCTTTGGAAGGCCAAAAATGAGGTGTTGCAATTAATGAAAGAGAACGTATTCACCAGGTTCTCTTCTGTAGCTCTGAAAAACGAACCCCAAGACCGTTGTAAGGCCTTGGGCTTACCCTGTTCTTCTCAGAAAGAGGACGTTGATTACGTGGAGCTGCCACTTCATTCTTCCCGTACAAGTCCAGTCGCTATTGGGCAGTACTCGGGAATCAAAACCGAAAGAGCTGAAAACTGTGGAACTCCAAGATCTCTTTTACAAATCGATGGAGCTGAGTTGACTCCTGAACAATCAGGTAGCAAGAAAAAGCGCATGCTCCGCAACTTAACTTCTCCTGGATCTGCACCTTCTGGTTCATCATCGCCGTCGTCTATATATGCTCTTATTGGTCATTTGAAGATCTCAAATCCCAATAGTAGTGGTGAATCACGTAGTATTAGTCCGAGCGGAGGAAATGATTCCGAGGAGATCACCAAGAGAAGATTTTGGAGACATAAAAAATAGCATGTTGTGGAATTTAATAGATGGTACATCGAAATGATATGATGTACCAAATGGGTATAATCTGTGAAAATGATAAAAAAGGTTTATTATATAGAGTGATGCATATAGCGTGAAAATTATAGATTGATAATATCCAGTAGAATTGAGTGGAAAGACTTTACCTGTAGACTTTTGCTATGAAGTTTTCTCTAGGATGAGTGCTGCAAGTGGGCATCATCGAACATTTTTAAGTGTTAAATTCATGCGAGAGAACAAATTATATATATATACATAAATTTATGTATAATTCAAAAACCATAGGGCACGATTTGGTACTTCAGGTATAGTGCTATTGAGAGAGAGGCCCTCGTATCTGTGTAGGCAAATGTATGGGTATTATTTTAGTAGTCGCCGTATCTGACATGCCTTGGACTGCCAGTCGGTTGGAGAATGTGTGCAGGAGGTGGCATAGCGCTAGGGGTGACCACTGTAATTCGGTTATGCCAGGAGAGTGGCTCTACTAAACTGAGGACGACTTTTAGGGTCTTTTTTTAACTACAGTTGAGTACCACTTGGCCCTAGTTCTTTGTCCGATGAACAGTTGCACTTGCTCTGGTATTCGATAGGGTAAATGGTGACAACATCTTTATCATGCGAAGGTTCATCCACTGCGAACTGCAACTTCAGCCACAGTCGGCCATGAGTTAAACGACCTTTGTTACCTTTCTACTATTATATGCTGACTTCAGAATATCAAAATCGTATGTAGCATACACTTATAATCTCTCACGCTTTCATAATCATTTCCGGTAATAAAAGTTAAGTACGCTTGACCCGACAAACCGCATGTTGCTCCATCCGTTCTTGTCCGTTTATCGCCAGACGCAGAATTATTTTTTATTTCCATACAAGCTGCAGCATCTCAATTATCCCCTAGGAAGAGAACAAGGGGGTTAGGTTGCTGGGTATATATATCAAATTAAAAAGGACCATTGAAGGAGAGGCAATCGAATCAAAGTCGGTAAAACTGGAAAAATTCAAAATGAATGACCATGAGAAGCTGGCAGAAAATCAGCAAGACCCAACCGCTTCTCACCCAATACCCGCAAAGTACTCATCATCGGATCTGGGGCTGTCGGGAGAAACAACCCATGGAACTGCTACACAAGCTATAGCCTTACCAAGTCAAGATGTCTGTAACCTAGGATACCTGAAACAACAGATTCGTAAGCGGGAATATCTTCAGATCAAAAAATCTAAACTTCAAGAGAGATCCAATATTGTGCTTCGTAAGGTACATGCGGTAAAGTTTCGTCGTGAAACGGAGTCCAATATGCTACGAGAGAGTATATCGTTAAAGTTAGATCTTGCTCAGAGACGACGAGAAGCCTTTTTAGAATCTAGAAGGCAATCTGCTCGGAAGTTCACTCGTAATTCAATGCTATATTCATATTGTGGGGTAAATGATGAATCAAGCGATGAATGTGATTCACAAGACGATCTATTGAGTTTGAAGTCAGACAGTGATTACGAGGAAGCTGGTACTAGCTTTGAAGATTGCAAGCTTCTAGCTAGTGCTTTGTGTCTTCAAAAGCATTTCAAACGTAGGATTTTACATCATGAGTTGGACTCTCACAGACGTTCAAATCTCTTTAGGTCGCTCTTGTATAGATCGGTAGATAACCTTCAAGCTATCCTCTCTAAGGGGTCTTCAACTTCCAAGAAGTTTTCGAAACTCTTCTGGCTTTTGGACATGCCAGGAGAGTACTCAGTATTTTTGTACAGCTTCATTCTTATGGCTGAGTTTAGAGATACTGTTAAGTACGGATCTCATCCCGGATATAATACCAACTTGAAATCGGAATCAAATTTGAAGTTCCCAGATTCTTCATCTAAGGATGATGTTTCCAACGATAAGGTTGCACAAGTTCTTGCTCTTGTTTTGTTTAAATGTGCATCTGTAATGGTGAATGCTTTTAATAATCTTATCATACTGGACGAAGCTACAGATCCAATTTCATTGGAAAGACTTCGATTCGCTCGATTGTGGAGAAAATACTACTCTGTGTTTGAGACTTTTCGTCAACAACATCTTGAAAGAACATTAGTTACCTCTCGAGAGGTCATCCGTATACTTAGAGAAGAGGAAGAGTCAAGTAAAGATGATGCTGGTTTGTTACTCACCATTGTACGACAGAGGAAATGGCTCGCTCTAGAAGCTTTGCAACTAAAAAAACATACTGAAAAGAGACCCCATCATGACTGGTCTGTGATTCATAAGAATGATGATCATTTCTTAGATCAAGTTTCTAAAATGGTTGATGATGTGGGGAAAGTTGACGATTTGTGGGGTTTAGATTTATCAGCCTCCCAAGATACACTTGAGCGCTTGAGTCGGGGTTATAGTATGTTCTCTCCCAAAATGAACACCGAACTTTATCCAACAATGCACTACGTTGAGTTTGGAAAGTTGCATTACTCGATTTATAGATTCCCTCCCTATTTGACACCTAATGAATGGAGGAAATATCTTATCCGGAACAAATGCAGATTACTTTCATCTAAGGAAGTTGAAGAAGTGAAATTTCCCCGTACTCTTAAGACGGGTTATTATACCAGTGAATCAAATCAAAAAAAACGATTCATTGAAACGGATATTGAAGAGGCTTTATCGTTTCTTAAACGGCCAACAATAATGGAGAGAGTTGGTGTGGAACTTGAAAATCTTACTTTGAAGAATGAATCATTCAATTTTTCCCAACTTGATGAATGCTTAAGCACTTTGTTCTTGTATATGTTTGAATATTGTGTTCAGTTCAACAACTTATTGAGTGGAAGAGAATATGAAAGCATTGTATCTATTTTGGCATCTGTAAGATCATTTAACAACCGATATCCATTAATGAGGAGAAAAGGAAGGAGAGTTCTTTCAGATTTATTTCATTTGCAGTTCCGGGCTTTTCAGCAATTGACCAATTTGCTTCCCAGAAAACTTCAATTTGCCAATCAAATGGCAAAACAATTTATGACAACTATTGAAAACTTTAAAGACGACACGGAGTTTAGTGATGATTTCATGACGGAAGTCTTATTATTTTACCAAGATGCAGAGATAAAAACTCAAAACATGTGGTTTGATGCATGTGCTTGTAGCTTTAAATCAGCCGAAGAAATTCGAAGATTTGAATGTCTTATGGTGTTTTCTGGAAGCTACTATCACCTGGTCTATTCCAGTTTGAAAAGCACCTCCACGCCACAGCTTAGATTTCCAAAGTTTTATGACTTTTTGAGTGTTTATGATCGGAACTATGGTTGTGATATTCTTCCAAATTTGGACGCTGTATACCAATCCAGTCTTACAATACCAGATTTCTTTAAAGTCACATTTGACTATGGAAAGCTGTACAATTATTTCAGACATATCTTCCTTACATATTTGACTCTTGGAACACTTGGAGGGGTTAGGACTTTTAACAGTACCAGTGATTCAAATGAATTGACTAATTTTTTTTACGAAGATTTCCTTTCTTTGCAAGAACAATTTAGAGAAATATGGTTGCTTTCTGTCATATGGACAGCTCTTCATTCGGGCTTTGGTGCTGTGGTTATAAAGAACAGATTGTCATTTCTGCAACATTTGCAGCTGGTCAAGACTGACGTTAAGCAACAAGTATCGACACTTTTAAAAAACGGGGAACTGGTTGAGAGAGTGTGTGAGAATGTAGTTGAATATTTCGAGAGTGACATGAATCTAAAATCCGTCCCAGATCTACAATTTGGTTTGATGAAAGGTTACTTGAAGTCGATTACAACGGGGTCTAGCCGTAAGGTATCCAAAACCATACTTTGGAAATTATTACGAATAGTGAGGTGCAATGCAATAGGAGAGGAGCATTCTCGTGGAACATTTAGGGATTCGTTTGAAATGTTAGAGAAATTCCACAGAACATTCCAAGATTTGTTTGGAGAATTTTATAGTACCTACAAACCATTACTAGAGTGGATCTACAGTGATATTGGACAGCCCGAGTATGATTTGCAGTATTGCGAGGAGGTATACAAACGGTGAGTAAGATAAGATAAAGACGAATAATGAATGGGTGAAGGACAGCAATACAGAAAGACAGGTTAACGGAGAAGGAGAGTGAGAGTTATCAGTTATATGACTATATGACAATATTAGCGTAAGTAATATTACCATGACAAAACGTGGAAGTAGATGTAGAGTTTGATGTAAAACTAGAACTAGAGCTAGGACTGGAAAGAGAAGTTCTTTCAGTTGTAGTTGCCTATTTTGAATGAAAAGTAATTTTAATTTCACAGTTTAATTGAAAGTCAGAATAAATCACGAGGAAGTGGGCCGTAGACCTTACAACGACAAACAAGGACCTCGTGGGGCAGATAACATACCTCTAAGCGACCAGCTCTATTCTCCAGGAACCATTTTCTAGGTCTATCTCTTTTGGTTGTGCTCTTACCCTCGAATAAGCCTAGAAATGCATCCACCTCCCGCTATGATGCCTCAGTTGCGATGAGTGCTGCTGAAAATTTCCTGATTTGCAATTTCTCCTGATCTTGCACCGCGCTTAGGCGAAGAATTACTCGTTTTGTAATCTTATTGGCTGATACTGCGTGAGTCACGACTGTGTGCAGGTCGGGGTCTTGGGGTGGTAGTGAAGCCAATCACCTGAAGGAGACGAAAAAGAGAGTTAAAATGGAGGCAGGAAGTGGAAATGAAGGAGCAAAATGGTAAGAAATACTAATGAGCTAGTTGGGATACTACCTCTCTTCTTTCCAGTCCTTTGTAGTGCCGTTTTTCCCTGAGATACTACGTCTTTCATCTCATCAATAGCCCCTCCCAAAATGCACACACTCCTTTTTTTTTTTTTTTAGATATTTTCACTTTTTTTTTCTATAAAAATTGCAACTTTTCAAATTTTTCTTCTTCTGACCCACCTTTTGCAGTTTTATTTACCCCTTAACTAGTGATATCTACGTCGATGTTGAGACACAGCGTCAAGACGAGCGTACGTGCTGGTGCCCGTGCCGTTGCCGTGGCCAGAATCGCCTCCAGAGAGCTTCAAAGCGTCTCTAACCTTTCAGTTTCCACCAATCAATCCCAAATTCAATTGGATTCAAAAGCAACTAGAACTTATTCAACTCGTTCTACGGTGGTTCAGTTACTTAACAACATTGGATCGAAACGTGAAGTTGAACAGTATCTCAAGTATTTCACTTCAGTCTCTCAGCAACAATTTGCCGTCATTAAAGTCGGAGGAGCCATTATTACTCAACAGCTTCCTGAATTGGCTTCTTGTTTGGCCTTTCTTTATCACGTTGGATTATATCCAATCGTCCTTCATGGTACTGGACCACAGATCAATGAACTTCTTGAAAATGAAGGAGTGGAACCGGAATATGAAGATGGAATTCGAATCACCAATGCTAAAACTATGGAAGTGGTCAGAAAATGCTTTTTAGAACAGAATTTAAGACTCGTAACTGCCCTTGAAAAAATGGGAGTTCATGCTAGACCTATTACCGCTGGAGTGTTTGGTGCTGAGTACTTGGATCAAGATAAATACCAACTCGTTGGTAAAGTTAATAGTGTAAACAAGGCTCCAATTGAAGCAGCAATTGAAGCTGGTTATTTACCCATTTTAACTTCTTTGGCAGAGACTCCTTCAGGTCAATTATTGAATGTCAACGCTGACGTTGCCGCTGGAGAATTGGCTCGTGAATTTGAACCCTTAAAGATTGTATATTTGAATGAAAAGGGAGGGATTATCAACGGTAATACCGGAGAAAAGGTCTCTGCAATCAATTTGGATGAAGAGTATGAAGACTTATTGAAAGAAAGTTGGGTCAAATATGGTACCAAGCTTAAAATCAAGGAAATTCATGATCTTTTGCAACACTTGCCCCGTTCTTCATCGGTGGCTATTATTGATGTCAATGATTTACAAAAGGAATTATTTACTGACTCTGGTGCTGGTACTTTGATTAGAAGAGGGTATAAATTGATCAACCGGAATAGCTTGAAAGACTTTGGTAACCCGGATTTACTTAGATCAGCTTTACTGAGAGACCCAGCCATCAAATCCGGTAAATTGTCCGTTGCTTCTTACTTGAAAACTTTGGAAACTGTTCCTTTCAAGTCTTATGGAGATGAACCTTTGGAAGTGTTGGCTATTGTTGTTGAACTGGGTCTGAAGATTGCCAAATTGGACAAGTTTTTACTGTCCAAGACTGGATGGTTAAACAATGTCACCGATAACATCTTTCAAGCCCTCAAAAAGGATTATTCTTCTTTGTATTGGATTGTTAATGAAAGTGATGCCAATGTTCCTTGGTACTTTTCGAAATCCGACGGTTCTTTTGCTAAAAACGGTGAAATTTTATTCTGGTATGGATTGTCTACTGAAGATGCTTCCCAACTTATCAAAGAGTTTGATTCTCTGAGTTTAGATTCTGCTTTACTGTCTTCCAGCGAGTCTGGGGTTTTCAGCTCTCCAGTTCAAAAGAGAGGTCTCCATACTTATAACTCATATTTTAAGAACAGCTTTAGAAATGCTTCTTCTTTCAAAGCAGGCCAAATTAGAACCTATACTACCAAGAATCCAAACCCACCTTTGAAAGATGGTACCAATACTAACAAGGCCAAAGTTGCCTTGATTGGTGCTAGAGGTTACACTGGTCAAAATTTGATCTCCTTGATTGATCTGCACCCTTACTTAGAGATTCTGCACGTTCTGTCCCGTGAATTGAACGGCCAGAAGTTACAAGGCTACAATAAGGATAACATTGTGTACAGTAACTTGCAGACTGAAGACATCAAGAAGTTGGAGGAAAATGGAGAAGTTGATGTTTGGGTAATGGCTTTACCTAATGGAGTATGTAAGCCTTTCGTAGATGCCATTGATTCGGTAGAAGGGGGTAAATCCAAGATTGTTGATCTCTCTGCCGATTACCGGTTTGACACTACTGGAGAATGGATCTATGGGTTACCAGAATTGAACGATAGACGGGCCATTGCTGAGGCCAAGAGAATCTCTAACCCTGGTTGTTATGCAACGGCAGCTCAATGTGCTATTGCTCCCCTTGTAGAGTATGCCACTGGGACACCCACTATTTTCGGTGTTTCGGGATATTCTGGTGCTGGCACCAAGCCATCGCCTAAGAATGACATCAAATTTCTTGAAAACAATCTTATTCCTTACTCTTTAACCGACCATATTCATGAAAGAGAAATCAGCAGCCAATTGGGTCTTGATGTCGCTTTCACTCCTCATGTAGCCCAATGGTTCCAAGGTATCTCTCATACGATTCTGATTCCAATCAAGCCAGAGAGTTTGACTCTGAGAGAGATCAGAAACATCTATCAGGACCGTTACCAAGGTGAACAACTTATCTCTGTGAGTGGAGAGGCACCATTGGTTAGAGACATTAGTGGTAAGCATGGTGTTGTTGTTGGTGGCTTTGCTGTGAACTCCAAGGCCGATAGGGTTGTAGTGGTGGCTACCATTGACAATTTGTTGAAGGGAGCAGCCACTCAATGCTTGCAGAATGTCAACCTTGCTTTGGGATATGGTGAATATGAGGGTATTCCTTCCGATGCATTCATTCGGGGTTAGGTAGATGTATAGAGTGATGGAAGTATCAATAGTGGTAAATGTAGATGAAATGGTAAAGATGAAATGAAAGAAGAAATGTGGATATGATGAAGGTAAATTGAAGATATGGTAAAGATTAGAAGAAGAGGTTGTGAAGATAGAAGAAGAGGTTATAAAGATAGAAGAAGAGGTTGTGGGGATATGGTGCTGTTAGCCAAACAAGTGCTAAGACATTGTATATGGATAGTAGCATATACAGCATAATAGTGACACTATGGGTGTGTTTCTATGTTGAACTCTCCAGTAGTTAGAGAACCATTGTGTTTTCTGTCTTTCTACTTCCTCCAGTACGTCGCTCTCTACTATACCTTGACGTTGTTTTCCAATATAATTATCAGGCAACGTTGCTGGTAAATAGATATCTACAATTAATTGGTGTACGTCTATCAATACATTTCAAATCGTGTAAGATATAAGAAAGAAAATACCTTACACGGTGTATATTTTCACTATCTATTCCACCATCGCTTCATCTTCCCTTCTCCTTCTTTTCGTCTTCTTCATCCTTTTCATGTTCTCCTTCTTCATCTCTCCCCTTCGTCTCTTCTCTTCTCTCCTTCTTCTCTTCCCCTCCTTTGATCGCCTGCATAAAATTATCATCCACCAAGAACTCTTATAAGCCAATACCTTCATCAATATACCCCCATCTAACACCACTTGTGATGCTTGTACCCCCAGAAAACTTCGGTCTTGTGGAGCTGGGTGTCTATAGATGTTCCAAGTTCGAACTGGATAACTTACCCTTCTTGGAAACCCTTAATCTTCGGTCAATTGTTCTCCTTGATGCTGAAAAACCTCCAAGATCATTAGAATCATTTCTCTCCAGTAATAACATCGCCTTGTACAATATTGGTGGACTCAAAATCTCCAATCATCATCATACCGGTATCAACTCTGGAGCAGGTGATGAATACGAAGAATGGAGACATCGTCGACTGTTTTCTGATCTTGAAAGTATCGATTTGACCTCTTCCTCTTCCACCACCAATTCCTCTAGAAATAATCGTAATGACCTGTGGATGCTGATCGAAAAGAACCTTATATTGAGAGCTTTTGAACTTATCTTGAATCGCAACAAGCATAACTTACTCTTGGTTGACTCTCTGCTGACTCTAGTGGGTATTTTACGTAAGATTCAACGGTGGAATTTCAATTCAGTGGTTAACGAATATAGAATCTATGCTGGTAGTAGCTCTAAGCACAATTATTTTGCCGAAAACTTCCTTGATTTGATCCAACTTGAGCTTATTCCATATGAAAGCTCTTTAACAGCCTCACTGGAATCCATTGATACTGTTCCAATGGCTTCAACAACTACAATGGACCACCCTTCGACTCCTACTTCCTGTGCCATTCCAATAAGAAGCAATGGTCAAAGTCAAAGTCAAAGTGGTGGGCAAAGTGGTGGTCAACTTACCAGTCCTTCAGCAATGTTCAATTCAATCTATTCAGGAACTCAACTGGTACCAAGAGGAGGACCATCTGGACCATCTGGAAGCATTTGTGGTACCCCTGTTGGTCGTTTGGGAAGCGTTTCCTCTTCCACCTCTACCACTTCTTCTCGTCGTCGAGGTCTGTCGGCCCACTCACTGATATCTGCCAGTCCATCTACGCTTCTTGGTGAAGAATTATCCGTTAACCATGCCCTGCTGCTGGCGGGAGTATTTGGTGGTGACGATGACGGTGATGATGATGATGATGACACTGACGATGATTTGCTTTCTGCTTCACCACAGATCCCAGCAAACCTCTTAAAGCTTGCTGAACGACGGAAGATGCAACGACTGAATCTGATTGAAGATCGTATAACTCCTGGCAGTTCTCCTCGTAATATTACTAGGCCACCAAACTCTAGCCGTCAGAGTGAAATGTTGATCTCTCTGTTTGGATCTAGACGCCGGTCGTCGTTGGATACTAAATTGTGGAGTCAAAATAGTAAGTTTAAGAGTCCTCTGATGGATTTACGTAGACGTGAGGGGATAGAAACTAGAAAGAGTATAGCTGAGCCTCGACCTTTGAAGAGTTATCGATTCTATAAAAATATTCATCGTCATCCAGTGGCATACGAAAATGTTCAAGTGATACGGATACGGTTACCACAGGAGGAGAAGTTGCCTGAGTGGTTTCTAAGAGCAAGAAACCTGTGGGAGAGGAGAGTGGAGGGAATAGAGTAGGAGAGTGGAGGGATAGAGTAGGAGATACACATATACGGCATAGCTGAGAAGAACGTCCTTACTCATATACACTGTAGCTTGCTAATACTGTAGTTAGCTTATACTGTGGTGAACTAGGTCATTCATGTTTTTGTCTACATGACTCTACTTATCGTCTTCTTTTGATTACTCTACTTACCTTCATTAGACGCCGGGTCGTCATTTCTAAGCTACTCGGGTTGCTCTGGTTATTGCTCCACCCCTCCGATCTATACCACGTACGCCATGCTATCCACGTCCCCAGGATCCCCTGGTACCTCCAGTACCACCACTTGCAGCTCCAGCTCCACTATAAGAGCCCCCCTGTTGAAGCATCTTCTCCCTTAACCGAGAGGGCCCCGAGGCGGAATTGGCCCTCAGAAAGGACGGTTGAGAGCTATAGCCAGACCCAGGAACCAGCTGTTGTCTTGACTTGTTGTACATATCTTGAAGACGACTGGAACGGGGTTGGTATCCTCCAGATCCAGCCTCTGGAGAGCCACCTCTGAGAGCCAGAGTCAGATCAGCAGCCCCTGTTGAGTGACTCAGAGCGGTCAGAAACCTCAGCAACTCACCTCCTTGTTGCAGCTGTTGACGGTAAATAGGCTGGAACCCTGACCGTGAATTGGAGGTAGTCACTGGGGGTCGTTGCTGACCTATTCCAGCATTGGTCTTGACCCCAAGCCAGTCAGGGTACGGTTGTTGGTGGGTATTATAATAACCTACAAGGGCATTGTGGATCAAAGTATCATCTTCCGTGGCACCATCACGCTCGGGGGTTCCAAGTGAAAGCCCAGAGAACTTCGTAGTGAACTTGAACTTGGATAGAAGGTTCTTTTCTTCGGCCACCATCACTTCGAGTTGTCACTTTGAAGCGGATTAAGATAGAAGAAGGTGGGAAAGGCGGGGAAGAGCCGGAATATGTGCAGGAAACAATTCAGCAGGAATAATTATGGGTGTCTGGGTGTAAACCTTTTGTGGTGTGCATACAGACTGTTGTTTTATATACAGGCCGTAGGTCAAAGACAGTAAATGATATTTTCTTGATTATATACAGGATCTGGCCGCCCGCGATGCCCAGTGATGAGCTCGAAAGGCAAGGCACTTGAACCGTAAGGACTCTAAAAAGGAAGTTTATTTGTACAGTTTGGATGCTTCAGGATAGTTCTTTCAAGGTCATTTTAGTTGTACCCACGAAACTAAGTGAACGCATTTTTATGCCCTCTTTTTGTCCCTCTTTTTGTCACTTTTTTTCCCTATCTAACTCCCCCCCTCTTTCTCTTTCTGGCTCTTTTCATAGTATTTTAAATTTTTCTCTAAGTGAAAAATTACTGCTAATGACTTTGCTTCGACCCTTTGGGGCCCGTGTAGGTCCGACGTTGAGGCTATGGAGTCTCTGTAATGCACGTAGTCTTTCTAGGAGCAGCATTATGTATCAAAAGAGTTCTTTGTACGACGATGATCCAGTTACAACGAAAAAGACCTCATCTTCTGGAGATATAGATCCGCCCCCGGTTCAAGCAAAAGAATCTGGCCTGGTCTCTACTTCTTTGAAAGACAAAATAGGCTCCCTGAATGTATCTGGAGGTTCTGTTAATCAACCAGATACTTCTGAGCCTGTTTCTATTGTTAACAAGACCGAATCTGACCATTCTATCCCCAATTCAGCCCCCAAATCTGCCGTTGTTACTCCAGTCGATGGCGAATCGGAAACCAACAAAATTGAAAACCAAATTGAATCTAACAAAGAAGAAGAAGGATCATCTACCTCAGGGGAACCCCGGTTTATGCAAGACTTGGTTACCTTGGATCTAATTAGTCCCAATGTCGTTAAGAGTTTAATTAAAGCTGACTTTCATACCTTGACTCCAGTACAACAGAAAGTCATCCCTCGTCTTTTGAAAGATCCAAAGGGTATGTTGGTTAGAGCTTCCACCGGGACTGGGAAGACGCTTGCCTTTGGTATACCTGCTATAAATCACAGTTACAACTCAGTAAGAGCCCGTGGTAAAGTTAGAACTTTGATTATTACTCCTACTAGAGATTTGGCGTTGCAAATCAAAAAGGATTTGGAACTTGTAGCTAGTAAAGTTGGTAGTCTGAGTGTTAGGAGACATTTGGTGGTAGGAACTATGATTGGAGGGACCAAGAGAGACCGGTTGGATGGAGTCCATGTTCCTTCTATCATCATTGCCACTCCAGGACGATTAAGAGCTAACTTGGAGAATCAAAGATTCCGTGAAGCGTTTGCTGAGTTACAATATAGGGTGTATGATGAAGCTGATCGTCTTTTGGAGATTGGGTTTGAAGAAGAAATGTTACAAATTCATGATATCTTGACTGAAGTTCAAGAACATAGTGATCATAAATTCAAATCATTACTCTTTAGTGCCACTGTGGGTAGAAGAGTGGTTAACTTTGCTGAACTGGTGATTGATGACTATGAGTACATTGATATGGTTCCCAAAAACGCTGCCAGCTTACAAACTATCGACCAGACTATCTTTCAAACTGATTCTATCACTGAATGTGTCAAGGGCGCCTTAGAGTATATCTATGAAAACATCATTACTCAGAAGAATAAGAAGGCAGTTCTCTTTATGCCTACCATTGCTGCTGTCAATTTGATGACTGAAATGCTTCAAAAGATGGTCCGGGATACGGTTGCTGATAAAGGGAATACCCTGGTATCTAAACGATTCAAGGTTAATGCTCTCCATAGTGGTAAATCCCAAGCCTTCCGGGATAAAGCAGTGGCCAACTTCCATAAGAATGCTGATACTTTGTTGGTAGCTACTGATGTTGCTGCCAGAGGTTTACATTTTAAAGACGTGACTCATGTTGTCCAATGCTTTCCATCTTCTCAGGCTGAAGATTACGTACATAAGATTGGACGTACCGGACGTGCTGGTGCCTCTGGTATAGCAGTTTCTTTCTTGCGTAGAGCCGATAAAGAATATTTGAAAGCCTTGCAACGCCAACATAAGATGGACTTTAAAGTGGAAAAGTACACTCCTAATGAAGACCTTGATGAACTTATTAAAGCGGCCGCCCAAAGTCTTGATCCTGCTGATATTGGTTCTAGTTGTAGCTCTTTGGATGGTTATTTCCTTCAGATTGAGCGTAAATATCGTATGAATAAGAGACAAACCTCCAGAGATATGCAAGATTTCTTTGCCTTTTTGGCAGGAAAGACTCCAAGGGCTCCAAGTCTGGCTAGAGGATATGATACTCTGGCTCGGGGCGGTTCTGGTCGTAACCAGTATCGACTGGACTCCTATAGCAACAGAAAAATGGATAGAGACTTTGACAGAGACTTTGATGAAGCTGACGTGGATGAGTTCAATGATAAACCGTCCCGAGGCCGTGGTACTGATAGAACCCGTAATGATGACTTCGAAAATTCCGAATACGATGACGAACCAAGATATACTCCCAGACGTTCTTTCAATGACAACAATAGGAAGAAATATGGATCTTCTAGGGACAGAGATACCGGTCGTTACTCAAAGGGAAAGTCGTATTCGCTGCAGTCAAAGTACGGAAGTTCTCGGCCTAATAACCGTTATGGTGGTGGAAGAGGAAACAACGATGGTGCTGATGATTGGTAATGACAATTGCTTGTAAATAGAAGGTAAAGAAAGCACATTGGGTGTATATATACAAATCTACGAAACATTTTCGATCTTTTAGAATTATTTGAATGATGTGATTTCTGTTCTCTCTACTTATAGAACACTCTCATTATGGTTTTTGTCTTAACAACTCTATATCTCAACTGTTACTCTTACTCGATGGTGTCTCTAATCTGCTAAGCTCGCTCTAATAAAGCTCGACATCTGAGGATATGGACGCTTCAGCTGAGCAACTCTGTTGTTGAGTCTCCCTCTAAATGTTGTCATTGCTTGTGTTTCCTTGTCTTCTTCGTGTGTTCTCCGTTTTTCTCTACAACTTCACTGGTTGATTATTTATTGCACATATTAGATGGTGGGTATTAACCCATGCCGTGGATTGGATGCTATTTGAATGGGTTTTTGGGTCTTGTGATTTCTACCTTTTCAGGCTTGATTTCTGCCCTATAATCTTTCTTGCCGTATTCCTTGAAATCCGTTTCTTCTTCCTTGATATCCGTTTCTTTTGCCTTGACATCCTTGGCTTCTGCCTTGGCTTCTGCCTTGTTATCCTTGAGCCCGTCTCTATCCTCTTGCCCTATCAGACGAAGTCGTCGCGTAAGTTCCTTGGCAAACAGAGGGTATTCTCGCCCAACGGCAGCGTCTCTGGTAAGCATAACATACACAAGAAGAACAATGATAATGAACGTATTAAATAGAGTCAATGCTTTCTGGAATCGAAGCTCGCTGGCAAGCAGGATCATTCTAGACAGTGATAGTTCGAGGGTCTGGCGATGTTGACGTTCTTGAGTTGACATTAAGCTCGAAGCTTCGCTCAGAACCGTCTGATATACATCTCTGAAGTAGATCAATTGTCCTACCATGGTCTTATTAAATTGAGCCACAAGACCCTCAAAATATTCGGTATGGCGTCTTTCAAGTCTGGTAAAAGCATTGGAAAGAAGTTTACTTTGTTCTTCGATATATAAAAGCGATAAAGTGGCGTTACTTTCTAGGAGAATAAGTCTATTCATGATGGTTTTATAGATAGATGCCTGGGTTGCCGGTTGTTGAGTAGGGACGATGGGCATATCGCCAGAGCTCTTCGCCGAGGCCGGCAGACTTGATGATGAGGTTTCGTTTTGATTCAGATCACAAGTGGCTGAATTAGAGGAGGTATTATATTCTCGAAGGAACTCAAGAAGACCAAGATGAGGAAGTTGGACAGCACACTCGAAGCTAGTGTTTGGAGTCTTCACAGCACAGAGCAGATCAAGAAGATGTGATTCTATCAGCCTCTGATCCTTGAGGAGCTGTTCCCGTCTTTCATTTTCGAGTTCTTGCCTTTGCTTTTCGAGTTCTTGTTGTTTCAATAATTCCTTTTCTTGCTGCTGTTCATGTTTAAGTTCATCCATCATTGTACGGCCATGAACCCGTAAAACGGAAATAGGACAATAGAACTCTGACCCATAATGGGATAAGATTTCTATCTTGAGATATCTTGCCCATATAAGAGGATTACCTACCCTGAAAGTTTGCAAATTTCGAACGTTAGTAGCTTCAAAATCACCTAAAACCTCCCATTCTTGGGTTGGAAATTGGGCAGATACAGAGAACCTAACCTCATGAAACATTGAGCTAAAGAACTCGAAGTTAGCCATCACTATAGTGTCAATAAGAATGTCTTCACAGAGTTCTACTACTACAAATTTGTTAGGCACCGAACACTGATTTAGCAAATATGAGTCCTTATTCTCGATAAGGATAGCCGAGGCACCTCTAGCCTGAGAGTTTGTTTTCATGATAGTAGCTGCACAGTCTACGGAAGCGTAATTGAATCTTACTTTATAGGTCTTTCCTTCAGCATCGTTTTCTTGATTTGAAGATGTTGATATTGATCCAGACTCGTCCATTTCAACTGATATGGGGTTCGAATCGGATACTTTGCAAGGATAATCATTTGCTACATTAGAATCAGGGTTACTGATGACTCCTGAGCTATTGTTTGGAGACTTACAGTCAGTATTGGGCTTTCCAGAGCCCATCTCTATTTTACAAGGATTTAAATGACTTTCAGTACCGCTAAGATCGGCTCTTTTAGTGTCATTTCGTTGGTTTCTATATGGTTCACTCTCCGCATTAACTACAGCTTCAATGACGGTTTTGTTCTTACTACTGGTATCGTTCTGCTTCATCTTCTTCCATTCTTCAAACGACAAAAACAACGTCTCGTTGGTGATGTTTTGCATCTCTTCTGCTATCATTGACCCCGGTGATGGTATTGAAAAGGTCTCGGGAGTAGGTCTGGAGCTCGTTACCTCTGTCATTACAGCTTCAGCGGCTACTGCAGTGGTTCCTGATCCTGGGTTCCCCAGAGTGAACACGGCTGAGGGTAAATAGCATGCTGCACACGTTCCTAGGGTATTTGGGACGCTGAAAGTTTGATCCAGGGCACTATTCGGGTCTCCTAAAACGATTCCGAGCAGAAAAACGATCGATAGAGGGCTTTTCCACCACATATAGACGAATCAATATCTTGATAGGTATCTCTCGGAGTGAATGGGGTCGGGTTTTCCTGCATTTAACCCGGAAATGTGTTATTGTACTGCATATATACATCAAGGGTTCTTTTGCTGCTGATCGGTTGCATTATCTGCAGGATATCATCACCGGATTTGATTTAAATTCCCGGAATTTATTTGAATTTGAAGCTTGAAAGAGGAACGATGAAGAGCTTACCGTTGACCGCTAGGACGGAAACTACGCTGTTACGACAGCCCAAAGAAGTGTTCGTGTTTGCTCGTGATATAGAAGGCAATTATATTCACGATGAAGACGAAGTTAAGGCAAACCATCTTAATTATTACTACTTTCCTGACCGACAAATTGATGAAAATTATGATCTTCTGGCCGGATTTAAAGAATTCCGGAAAATTCCTGAAGAGGAAAACGTCGGAGATGTTAAATCTTTCCTTTGGGGGTTGATTCAATATGAAAAACGAACCCAAACTAAGGTCAATGCTGATATTATTGCCTTTAGAGGAGTGATGACTAAACTTTTTTTGATTCCATTCGATAGGAAAGCTCCTGTTAACCTTAATATTGTAGCATTTGATGGTCATTTAATCATCGCTACCGATCCGGACATTGAGTTAAAACGAAGGAAGCAAGAATTATCCGGATTAGAACCGAAAATGGTTGAGCGTAGAGAAAAATTCGAATATAGTGGTTACAAATTTGAACAATTAGTTACAATTCCGACTCCATGGGTTCAAATAAGTCGGAAACAAATGAATTCAAAAAACAAACTTCCGGTCAATAATTATGAACAATTCATGTCGGTTGTCACCAGTAAAGTCGGTTCAGTAAGGACACTTTTGGCCGGAGAAGTCGATTGTGTATGGGATTATATTCCGGATGAATCATCTGATAAGAAGGATGACGTTTTACGACATTATGTTGAATTGAAAACATCAAGACTTATAGAACGTCCTGCCAATGTAGTGGCCTTAGAACGGAAATTGTATAAAACATGGGCCCAATGCTTTTTGTTGGGGATAAAGAAGGTTGTCTATGGGTTTAGAGATGATCTGATGATATTACGGAATGTGGAAATTTATGAGACCGACGAAATTCCGGTTTTCCTCAAAAATAGTACCGCTGAGTCCGGATCTAAAAAAATCAATGCCATGAGTGGATTGAAATGGTATGGAGCTGTATTGGAGTTTATAAAGAAAGAAGTACCTTTAGATGATAAAGGAGCATGGAATTTGAATTACGATCCTGGTAGTGGCACTTTTAATTTGGAGGAAAATGTCAATCCAAAGCCTATTAGGGACCGATTGATAAGTGATGAATTCCGGGAATGGCGTGAATCGTTGAAGTCTTTGCTGCCTAGTCAGGAAGAGTAGGGTCAAAAGATGACGATGAAGATGATAGAGAGATGGTGGAAAAAAATGATAGAGAGATGACAGAGAGATAAGAAAGAGATGGTGAATAAGTGATAGAGAGATTAGTAAGAGATGGTGGTGGTGAAAATATTCATAGAAAGACAATGAAAATATGGTTCGTACATTATATCAAGGTAATAAATATTCCGGTCAGAATAATCTATACCTATTACTTTTATAAAATATTTTATAATCTGGGTCGGAATACACATGATAACTTCAAGTTGTCATCCGATTAATCGTCATAATAATATTCAGAAGGCAAGAATAAATTCCTAAATTGAATAGTGTTCCCTCACTGGACACCTTGTGATACTGCTGTACCTCTGTTGTGTCACTGACATGATCTGTTCAATAAGTTCAGCTCGTTTTCTCGTGTTGCTGATTCCAAATGTGGTATCTTTCATTTGAGAAAAGCTTCACAAATATGCAAGAGAACATTTCAAGTAAAAAATAGAAGCACCATCTCTCCAACTCTTAGTCTGGGTTTCGATGACATATGACACACCTGCTACATACCGTATAACTTACTATTGCACCGGTTAGTCTCATGCTGTTGAATTTATACGATTGTTTCTGGAATCTATTCTGTCAATTCTGGAATCTCGATTATTATATTTACTACTAAGATCTCTTTTATCGCCAAGTTCAGAGTAAAGTTGTGATCACTGCTGATGCTTCAATCCAACGATCTTAAACATTGAAAACCTCAAGATGTTTTAGAGGGTCAATTGAAATGTTAACACATTTGAAAGGTAAGTGCTGCAAAGACGCGGGCCGGATGCTTGCAAAATTGGGGCCGCTGCTATAGGTCGTGATAATCGCTTTAAGCTGATATGTATGTAGTAATTCTACAGCAACGAACTCGTCGCCTAAAATATCTTAGTTGCAGATCTTTCACGATTTATAGACGTTTGGTCGTGGGTTGTATCATCTTGGAAATAGCAGCGATAAGCAGTGAAGGAAGATAGAAAAATTGGCCGCAGACGTCAAAACTATTTCCCCACTAGAGGAGCAGCTAGCTGATTCAGTAGGTGAATCGATCACAGGCAGCGAAAGTGTTTACGATATTGGAATCGGTTCTACACGGCGGGTTCCATATCAAGGTGTGCCACAATTGGCACGAAGTTAGAGCCTACAGTAACAAAGGTGAGTGATGAAACCACGACATTGAGACGAGAATGTTGAGGCGAGGAAGTTTGATGCAGCAGCAATTATAGACAAATGAATGTGATGATGGGATGGTGATGGTGTGAATAAGGAGAGTCAGATAGGGGAGCAGTGAAATCGAATAAAGATAGCTCAAAGAATAGAGCTTAGTGAGTAGAGCTTAATTGGATTTATTGGAGAATCAGGTACCGAATTCTAGGTAGTATTTCGGGGTGAATTGGGGACTGATAGGAGACTACATTGCTTGTAGAAACCAAGTAGGGGCAGACATCTATAATATTGACCTATCACTACTATTACTACTATTACTTCACTTGTATTCAAGTAGTGGTGATTGATAAATTTGTTACTGAGCCTTCGTGGGCCTGGCCAGAGATACGCGATGGTAAGTAGAGCGAAGCTTGGGCTCATGATTATGAGGAGATTTCAACAGGGTGATGACGTTTGGGGCAACTTAGATTACATAAGAGATGCTCCCACGGATGTTGCTTACATGAAAGATACTTAGACAGATGTTACATACATATAAGATATTTACACAGATACTGATTACTTACAATAACCACAGGTGTTCAGATCTAGAGCTAAAGAGATGATAAATTGACCGAAACGATAGTTTCCAGTTTTGGGAATAATGCGACATATACCACCGGTTGGACCTTTACCGGGGGGAGCTCAAGTTTGAAGCTAAATTAACAACCCAACGAAAATTGGCCATACCCCTTAATAAACGATTTACAGAGACTGAAACTAGACCATTGATTGATTTCATCCAATAGAGGCATGTAGATTTGAAATTGACCTGGTCCCGGTAGCAACTTTCCGATGCCATATACCGGAAGTAACAGCACACATGGTCCCAGCCGCATCTAGACAAAAAAGTCTTAGTAATAGTTTCATTTCTGCGGGGGGGGATTCTCAAGACAGACACAACCCCGGTTTTCACATGGGAGAGGGAATGACAATTGCACAACGATGAAGGGCACACAAAACTAGAGGTTCTTTCAAATTTCAACCATTTCTAAGTCACCGTATATAAACTCACCAATTTAGCAATGTATGTGGCATATATCCCAACTCCAGTAGTAGTTTATCCGTGTTTGCATCCCTGTCAACGACAGCAACTATACTGACAGCTAATCCATATGCGAGTTCCCAATCAGGAAACTATTTGCCGCGCGCAGGACCTCGGCCCAGGCATCCAATCACAGACAAACGAAAGTCATCACCAGGTCCAGATCAACCTAGGCAAGTGAATGAAATGTGTTGATAAAGTTAAGACAGTTAGCAAGCATTTGAAGTAGTTTCAATGTCAACTCTAACACCCGTGATACCCGATTTCATTGATGCAAATTTGGACCAAATTTGACCATTTTTCAGTTTCTCGCCGGTCGCGACCCCGCGTTTCCCCTCGGGTCTGCCACAGCAAACTATATAAGAAGGAGACTCCCCCCCCCCTTCATGATAATTTAATTACATATCTATTCATAATGGCCCCACCAACCTATACTAACTCCAACGGAGCTCCTATCCCAGAGCCATTCGCCACCCAGAGAATCGGCAAACATGGACCATTGTTGTTGCAAGACTTCAACTTGCTTGACTCTTTGGCCCATTTCGACAGAGAAAGAATCCCGGAAAGAGTGGTCCATGCTAAAGGATCCGGTGCTTACGGTGTGTTCGAAGTCCTTGACGACATCACCGACATCACTTCTGCTAAATTCTTGGAAAAGGTTGGTAAGAAGACCAGAATCTTGACCCGTTTCCTGACGGTCGGAGGAGAAACGGGTTCCGCTGATGCTGCTCGTGACCCTCGTGGATTTTCCACCAAGTTCTACACTGAAGAGGGAAATTTGGATCTTGTTTACAACAACACTCCTGTTTTCTTTATCCGTGATCCTTCTAAGTTCCCTCACTTCATTCACACCCAGAAGAGAAACCCAGAAACCAACTTGAAAGATCCCAACATGTTCTGGGATTACTTGACCACTAATCAAGAGCTGATTCATCAAGTGATGACTTTGTTCTCCGACCGTGGTACTCCAGCCAACTACCGTCAAATGCACGGTTTTTCTGGTCACACCTACAAGTGGTCCAACGCCAAAGGTGATTGGTACTACGTTCAAGTCCACTTCATTTCTGACCAAGGAATTAAGAATTTGACCAATGAAGAAGCCGGAGAATTGTCTGGATCTAACCCTGATCATGCTCAAGAAGATTTATTCAAGAACATTGCCGCCGGTAACTACCCATCTTGGACTTGTTACATTCAAACTATGACTCAAGAACAAGCTAAGGCTCTTCCATTCTCTGTTTTCGACTTGACCAAGGTCTGGCCAAAGAAGGATTTCCCATTGAGACGTTTCGGCCGTTTCACTTTGAACGAAAACCCTAAAAACTACTTTGCTGAAATTGAACAGGCTGCTTTCTCTCCTTCTCATACCGTTCCAGGAATGGAAGCTTCTGCTGATCCAGTGTTGCAACTGCGTTTGTTCTCTTATCCAGACACTCACAGACACAGATTGGGAACCAACTACACTCAAATCCCAGTCAACTGTCCTGTTGCTGGTGTCTTCAACCCTCACATGCGTAATGGTGCCATGAATGTTAACGGTAACTTGGGTAGTACTCCAAACTATTTGGCTACTAACAAACCTGTGTCGTTCAGAGCTGATGTTAAGCTTCAAGAGGAGCAGGAAGTGTGGACTGGTGCTGCTTGTCCTTTCCACTGGAAGTACACTGATGCTGACTTTGTGCAAGCCACTGCTTTGTGGAATGTTTTGGGTAGACAACCAGGCCAACAAAGAAACTTGGCTCACAATATCGCTGTTCACGCTGCTGGTGCTAACCCAGACATCCAGGACAGAGTATTTGAATACTTTGGAAAGGTTCACAAGGACTTGGGTGAAGCTGTGAAGAAGGAAGTTTTAGAATTGTCTCCAAGAAAGTAGGAAGGAAGGAGTATGATTCATATTGAGTAAGATTTACGACTATAAAAGTGAAATGTAGATATTTGTAGATATTTGTGGATAAATGCAGTTAAAGGTTGATAAAAGATGAAGATGAAGATGAAGATGAAGGATGAAGATGAAGATGAAGATGAAGATGAAGATGAAAGATGAATGTGGGAGAACGTAGACATGAGTGGATTTGCCCTGTCTGGGAGTGAATGGATGGTTATTCTGGGTTGGAAGTCATTTAAATAACATGCTGACGATACACAAGTGGATCAAAGGGCAATCTCATACTCACGTTGCTATCATCATCTTTCTTCTGCACTGTCATTCAATTGAAAGAGCCCACAATATGTCCATTGAGTACCACTATCTATCACAATGTACTACTATACATCTATCTCTATCTACCGCGAACGATCCCTCTCTAGTACTATTTCAACTATCTGTCTTCAGTTCATGTTCTATTCGTGACCTCTCCTTCTTTATCTCTATTTCTATTCCTGTCCTCCTCTTTACTTGTCGATTTC
Organism: Kurtzmaniella quercitrusa; assembly: GCA_030570095.1. NCBI lineage: Eukaryota > Fungi > Ascomycota > Pichiomycetes > Serinales > Debaryomycetaceae > Kurtzmaniella > Kurtzmaniella quercitrusa. The sequence goes on along the minus strand of JAJLUZ010000028.1, from coordinate 16,862 downwards.
GACTCTTTCTCCTCTCTACCCCGAATTCTTACTACACCAAATTCTTTCTACATCAAATTTTTTCTATATGTATTACTACCTGTTCATATATTCTCCACATCAATCAAGTGCCCTTCCAAATCTCCAGTCTGCTTAAAATTCGTACATCCTTCATAATTTCACACATTTCCTTTCACCTCATAATTTGCTACCATTTCGCTTACCTTACAATTTAGTGGTGTTGCAAGAGGCACATTGACAAGAAGAGCCACATTTACACGATGCTCCACAACAAGACTTGGTTGAAGATCCAGATGAAGCGGTTGAAGTAGTAGAAGATGCTTTACCACACATTGTTTTGCGTAAGATATCAAATCTATGATTAAAATTTCCCCAACTGAATTATTCTTGACTTTTATATCCACCCCTAAGGACTTACCTTCCTTTCTTGGTAGTTTAATGCGAGATAAGCGCAAAAAAATCGATCGGTCGATGAGATTAGTGTCACATGTTTATGGTCACATGTTTATGGTCACGTGGTTGACACTTTCATGTCTGAGAAGTATGTCTGGTCAATATTCCATTTTTTTTATTTTTGTTGGTCACAAACGTAAATTTTGACGGATTGGTTGTCACGTGATCCATTGAATACCCCACCTATGTTTATACCAGCAATTAGCATTTGACACTGTGACGTGCTTATATAATTTTGTTGCACCACACTTGGACATACATTCTCATCTAAAGGTTGTAAATTTATTCAAATTGAAAATTTCAATACTCAGTAATGACACCTTCTAATCGTAGTAGTATATGGACGGTTCAAAGTATACATCACTCGTGTAGCAACACTGCGCCTTTTCACACTAGACATGACCTGGCGTAAGAAATCGTGTAAAGATGATTTTTCCGAAATCAAGGCAGTGTCCCGGCACAATTGACATGATCCAAATATTTTTTAATTAGAGTAAGAGAGGGGCCCACTCATGCTGGGTCAAAAATGATGTGGCGACAATAATTACCAAATATAGCCATAATGTATAGCAAGGTACTTCATACAGCAACGCTGATTCCGAACCTTCCAGCTGCATTTATATTCGAGATCAAAACATTGATCTGGTGGAAAACAATAATCCAGCATATTGCTTCTCTATTTACAATCTTTCTGGAACGTTGATCATTCACAACCAGCCTTACATTGCCGTCAAGAATGAAGTGCTGGTCTGTTTCAAACGCTAACAAAGACTTCACAACGAAGGTTTAGAAATAGTGCGCCTGTGCTCGTAACTAGTCACCATAGAATTTTGTGGGCTGGACATTTCTCATGCAGAACGAGGACAGCATAGTGCTGGCGTCACCAGTGAGCTAAAAATATCTCTGCAGGGGTTGCAAATAACCGAGACCTCGGGCTGTGAAATTTTTGAGTATATAAGTCAGTATTCCCCAATCTTAATAGACATCATACGAAAGCAATTGCTACATTTTAATTGATCTTATTACAATCACATACTTACAAACCAAAAAATGGGTGTTAACGCTGTAGACTTCGAAGTCAAGGACATTATTTCCGACATCGCAGGAGTGATAAGTACCATCACTTCTGATGCCGTTGGAGCTTATAAGACGGTTACCTCCGGTGCCGTTGGAGCATTCGACACAGTGACCTCCGGTGCTGTTGGTGTTTTCCTGACCATCACCTCTGATGGACAGGAAGTTTTCGCTCATGTCACCTCTGACGCTAACGGTGTTCTTACTACCATCACTTCGAAGGCTGAATCTGTTGCAACCGATGCTGAGTCTGCCTTTAAGAGTGCTACTTCCAAAGTTGCCTCCGATGTTGCTTCTGCCACTTCAAGCATTGCCTCTGCCGCTGCCTCTGCTGCCTCTGGTGCTTCCAGAAATGGCTCTTCTGCTACTGCCTCTGCTAGCTCGGTTGCTTCCTCTGCTGCTTCGTCCATCACTGCTGCTGCTTCATCGGCTGTTTCCTCTGCATCTGCTCACGCATCATCTGGTTCTGCATCTGGTTCCAGTTCCACTCACTCCAGCTCTTCTTCTGGAGCCGCTGGCGCTATCACACATGAAGGTTCTTCCTGGAAGAAGGGTGCTGCTGTTGCTGCAATTGTTGCCTTCTCCTTCATTTCTAACCTCGCCTAAAATTGTATAGTATAATTGAATTGATTTATGATGTTTCTTGTAGGTGTGGTGTTGTTGCAGGGTATTTATTTTTTTTTTGACGTAAAATAAGTCAAAGAAATTTGTGCTACAATGTCATAGAAACTCCGATATACGTCACTTAGGATCTATTTAGAAAGAAGATGTCATCATCAAGGAATGAATTTGTATAATGATTCTGTTGTAGATTACCTGACAATTATCAAGACCGTACACATTCTATCAGAATTTGGCTGGGTAAGTTTGGCAGTACCTAATTCTTTCTAGCTTACGTGGTAATTTCATACACATCGGTTCCCTCGGAATCGAATACGCGACTATACATAACGAAGTAATGTTTACGCCCCAAAACACTCTAATTGTATACTTATAAATAAGAAAAGGCGATTCGTGATGCCGTCAAAGCCGTAGATCGGAAGAATTCAACTGCCGTAGAAATCATAACGTGCCGGGCCGGAAACAAGTATGTGCTGCTCTATAGTTGTCCAAATATGTCAAACTTTATTTTGCGAGGTTTAACGAAACCTATTCAACACTTTCTTCTATACATAAGAACCAGATCCCTAAATGATCGAAGATTTGCATAATTGAAAAGACTACTATCATCGTCCATCATCCATCATCCATCATCCATAGTCTTACATCCTTCAAAGTCGACTCTGACAATTACAGCTAAGTCATTCTGATCACGTGACTACAAAGGACAATTCACAACAATTTTGGACAATTTGCAAATAGCTCAAGGTCGGAGTCCAAATACTTGATATACATTAATATGTACAATCGAATTGTCCAAACTTAAATTTCTCCTAGATCCATAGCAAATTCAATAAGTCATCTCGATCAGTATTACTGCCCATCATTTTTTTCTCCGATGCTGCTTTGAAAGTGCCATTTCTCCAATGCTGCATGTAATCATCACGAATTTTTCCGGTTGCACATCATCATCATCACATTTTAACGAATCTCTAACCATGAAGAAAGCTCGGCTCCAAGTAGATCCAGACACAATTTCTGCAGATGACAGACCAGCTCAGACTGGGACAGTATTTAATATATGGTTTTTGAAATGGGCAGGTGGTGACAGTTCTCTGAAGGTACCCATTAAGCTGCGATTTCGAGTCAATATCGCTAAGGATTCAGGAACAACTAAGGCTGCAGATCAATCATCTATATGTCTTTTCTTTGCCCGGGGGTGTTGCTATAAAGGAAGTAAGTGTCGATTTAAACATAGATTACCACTCGCAGATCGTGACTATTTTATTCCCACCCAAGATTGTTTTGGAAGAGATAGAACATCTCGAGCTGATGATGTAGATGGAGTTGCTTCGTTGCATAGACACAACAGAACACTCTATGTTGCTGGTCTTGTAGATGCCGCTGCTCTGGGACTTCAGGCTGTAGTATCACGTCATTTTGGAGAATTCGGAGATTTGGAAACTGTCAAAGTTCTTCCAGGGAAACGATGTGCTTTCGTTACATATCGAACTGAAGCTGAAGCCCAATTTGCTAAGGAAGCAATGGATTCACAATCTTTGGATGGGAATGAAGTATTAGCTGTTCGCTGGGCCAGTGAAGATCCTAACCCTAATGCCAAGAAGGATGAAGAGCAAAGATTACAGCTTGAAGCCATTAGAACTGTAAAGAGAATGCTTGGAGAAGTAGAGACAGAAAAAAATCAACAAGATCAAATCCAGAAACGTCAAAAGACATCCCAAAAGCTCGATAAATCCACCATTGATACTGTTGATGATGTCATAGTTGCTGAAGGACCACAACCGCTGGCGGAACCGGTCAAAAAGCCTTTAATTCGTCCAGAAACTATTCTTAAATTGGCTCAATTACGCAAGCACTTTCAACCGATCCACAAGGAAAGGTTGGTCGATTATTCAAGTACAGAGGAGTAGAACTGTAGACAAACCATGTATCTAGTAACATCGGGATAGTACGAGAGTAAATCACAATCTCCATCTAGATGTTGCCATAGTAAATATACAATCTTACATCTCTAAACTAAACCACGAATGAATATTCCATTATCAATACAAATTTTACATACAACCAACCGATCTCAATCAAATGAATCCTGTAACCATCTAGGCACTGGACGCTTACTCTTGAGTAAAAACCGTCTTAAATCGTTGTAAATTTCACCATCATCTTTGTCTACAAATGCTAAACTCTCACCATGACTTCCAGCACGTCCAGTACGTCCTATACGATGTACATACTCTTCAAACTTCCGAGGCATCTGGAAGTTAACCACTAGAGAAACACTTGGAACATCGATCCCACGAGCTGCCACATCTGTAGCCACGAGGATTTTACTCTCGTGGTTTCTAAAGCTTGTGAGTGCCCGTTCCCGAGCTTCTTGTGACTTCGAACCATGCACAACACACACACGGTAACGCTGTTGCTCTAAAATCATGGCAATTGCCTCACAGGTACGTTTAAAATTGGCAAACAAGATGATGGAATAGTCCTTATGGCGTCTGGAATGCTCCCCAATGGCTTTTATAAGTGCAGCCTGGCGCTTTGGGTCTAGATCATCACTGTTGGCAGTCTGGGTACCTTCGGCCGCAACGTCAAAGTGCATAAATCTCTGTTCAATTCTGTCTACAGCCTCACCTACATTTCCAATAACTAGGCGTACCGGTTGGTCAAGGTATCCCTCAGCTATTTTATCTATCGTTGGAGTGATTGTAGCGGTAAACATAAGGGTTAAAAGTGCTCTGGATCTACCTGGAAGTGGGGTTTTGGGAAGCTGGTTCATTATTTGTACTAGCAGCTGTTCAAACCCCATATCGACCATTCTGTCAGCTTCATCCAATACGAGAAGGTGACAGGCTCGTAAATTAATAATACCTTGTTCAAGAATATCCACAAGTCTTCCTGGAGTGGCTATAACGAGATCAACACCATGCTTTTCGACCTTCAGAATCGTCTCTTCGTATTGGTGTCCACCAATCACCAGAAGCACAGTAAAATTGAATGCTTTAGCAAATGTGGAAGCCTGTTCAGATATCTGAAGTGCCAATTCTCTAGTAGGTGCTAATACAAGTCCACTGGGACTGCTTGAGCTGCTATAGCGAGCTACTAATCCTGACTCACGTTGATTCAACATAAGACTGAAAAATGGCACCAAAAACGCCAATGTCTTACCAGAACCAGTCTCTGCAATACCCAAAACATCTCTATTAGATAGAGCAACAGGTATAGAAGCTCTTTGGATCGGTGATGGTTCTTTAAGCTTCAATTGTTGCTCCAAATGCTCTACCACGGCGGATGGAATATCTGATTCACCCCAACGACGCAAAGGGGGTGCTACTGGGCCTTCTGCCTTAACCAGAATACCATAGTCTTCTCTTACAATCCTCCAGTCACGATCCGTCATTTTAGAAAGCTCTTTAGAGCTCCAATGGACGTCTTTAATGATTGAATCTGCCTCTTCTTCCTCATGATCATGTTCGACCAACACCTCATAATCGCCCATTGTATCTTCGTTGGGGTCCCATTCGAACACAAATTGGTTCGTTTTACGTTTTTTCTTATCTATAGATGTACTACTTGTATCATCTTTTGGCCTCAAATGGGATCTATTATGTGATTTTATGTCATTCTTTGTATTTGCTTCTGGAGATGATGTCGCAGAAGTGACGTTCAGGGATGATTTGACACCCTCTGGCTTCAGTTTGCTGAGTGGCGCATCCAGAAGTTGCTTCCTCTTCTTACGTGAGATGAAAATCGGTTTAAGACCATCAGCTTCATCTTGTTGGCTTTGGAGCCCATTCAATGATATAATCCTTCGGCTCATCAGGGATCTAAAAAAATAGTTGCACAAAATCGGCTTAAAATAGTGCCGATCTATACTAAGTGTATAATCACTAACAGAAGATATAAGAAAAATGCTACTGAAGTGGATTGGCGGCTTATCCTAGTTATTGTAGACATTTGATTACTCTTCACCAATATTCTCTTAATAGCGTAAGACAAAGACTTTCTGAAATTTTTTAAATCATATTTTGCTTAAAAGATGCAATTCCTGTCTAAAACAGTCAATGGAAAATGGGACTCACATAACTTAAGCTAATATTCATCTACATAAAAGCAGAAACACTTGCAATAGACGCAAATGACTCTAAATGACTCTACATAAATTGATTTGTATGAATAATTCATCCTATAGGAATATCTAATCCCACTCCAAAATTGCAACATTCAATTCATGACGTTCAGAACCCCTCTTGCTTGTTCTCGGTTAAAGGTCAAACTCTTCTAGATCTTGAATAAATGTATGCAAAAACCAAGCCTATTATCAACACGTTAAGTCCTGAGGTGTAAATGAAGGTCTCACTGTAACATTTAGACCCTATTTCACAGACATATTGTCCGTTATCGTACTGACTATTCTTGTCGTAAACATAGCCAAAAATCTTACTCATGAGGGTAAGCCCTAATGTAGTACTTGTATATGTGCAACCCCAGATCACCGAGTAATTCTTCATGCTAAACAAGTCCGATACTATCACAGGGTAGCAGGTAAATGTGAAACCATAAGCAAACCCAATTAAAAGAGATACCATCAGTAAGAAAGTGTTTGCCCCTCCAATGTCTTCAAACGTAGCACCAATGTCCACCAAGTTGGACAAATGTCCAGTGATCATCAACCCACTTCCAAGGATAAGCATCCAGTGTCGTTGATAGCCATGACGAGCCACCAAGTCAGAGACAGGTCCTGAAGTCAAACGACCCAAAAAGGATGACACCGCTACAATAGAAACGTGAATAGTTTGTAAGGTCCGTAAGTCAATTGTGACCTCTGGGCCACCTTCATTAATTTGCTTTTGACTGTAGTATAAGTGAATTGCCTTTAAAATGAATCCTACCGAGTAAATATACATTTGGCCAAAGCCTTGAGTTATGGAGAATATTCCGTAATGATACCAGAATATTGGGTGTTTGAGAGATTGCTTTAGAGACAAATGCTTGAGAGAGAGGACTGAAGACAATTCAGGGGTCATTTTAAGTCTAGAAGCAGTATCAATATGATTTGGAGTCAAAAGTCGCTGTTCTTCAAGCAGTGATGTCGTAGATGGAGTATTCACAGCGGTTTCGTCGGCAAAGAATTGAAATTCTTCTCTAATATCATGAGCTAAACCTTCATCTGGGGCATCATCGTTGTCAATATGACCCTCCACCCTTATGAAAATGAAACCTATGAGGGCTAATACAGCACAAGTGGCTGATAATAGCACCAAAAAGTGACCGGTATCACCCAATGATCTCAGGAGAACCAGAAAAATCAAAGCAGATATAGCAAACGAAGCAATGGTGACACTTTGAGCCAGCCCTTTGTGATCAGGAAAATTTACTGCCACTGCTTTTAAGCAGGCAAAATAGCCAGAAACGGAGCCCAAACCGACAAGAAACATAGCCAACAAGAGGCCCAAATAGGACGAATGTTTACCAGCATTGTAGCTGGACCAGAGCCAGAAGTACCCAGAGCCGAGGAAAGTTGCCGTAGCCAAAATTGGGATCTGTGACCCATACATATCAGAGACGAAGCCACTTAAGACGGCGCCCACAGCAGAGCCCAAAGTCGCTACAATATTCAAGATTCCGGTACTAGTTGCATCCAAACCACACTGTTCAGCTAGCTGGGTTGAGTAAGAAGAGTAGACAAATAAGGTCCCGGTTGCAAGAGCCACAGGAACCGAAGTCGATAGTACGAGCCATTTGTTAGTGGCCGGCAATGACTGGTTCAAGGACAAAATGAGTCTATGAAGAAGCATTGCAATAGATCAGGTGCCGAGCAGTATGATCTGGGTATTGGATTAGTTATCAAGATATGACAATATACGAACAGAAGAAGAAGAAGAAGAAGAAGAAGAAATTAAGCTCAATCCACACTCGTAATTAAAGATAAATAAATTGGAACGGCACGATTCAGTTTGATTTGGTTTATAGCCGAAAGAATATGGAGAAGGGATAGAGGAGTGGTGGTGGGACTATAGGTTTGAAAGGAGATAGGACAATAGTGAGAAGATGAGCGTGTAGAAGAGAACTCGGAGAGCAGATATAGTTAAGAGTTGAAAGTGATACGTCCTAGGGGTCCACAAGTACAGACCTAGATGATGTACCACTGGGTTAAATAGAGATCGGCTAAACGCGATAAGAGCCGAAAGGGGAATCGAAATAGGCAAGAAGAGTCAAATACGATGAAACGAGAGGTCATAAATGATGGGGGGGGAGGCGAAGGAGGGCGAAGGAGGGTACAGTAAGCAATGCAGGTTCCAGTGAAACACTTCACTTGCTCAGCACAAATACATTTACTTCAGCGGCTAACTCCCGTGGCAGTAGTTTTTACGGTGCTTAGAGTGCTTATAGAGTGCTTATAGAGTGCTTACGATTTACTTGACATGCATTTAGAGATATTCCAGCAACCGTGTATAAGTAGACATACAAGACGATGTCACTGCGGTTAAATAAGTTCTGCAAAGAGCCAAAACGACGGGAACAATCACTAATCATATATAATCCGATTCATCCAATTAATCAATTAATCGATCAACTAAAGCAGTACAACAAACACCTATGCCAATATCCATCAGTCTCCATTTTATATTCATCCCTCAAGGAGACAAAGGGTCTTATTGGGTCGGGGTCCACGACTGCACACAGACCCCTCTCAGTTGAGGGCGAGCGAGGGCGAGCGAGGGCGTGCGCGACCCAGCGACGTTGTCGACATTTTTCAACTTTTCCAGTGACAGTGAAAATTCTGAATCCAAGAAGAAGACAAAGAATGCCAGTTGATCCAGAAAAGTTGGCCAAGTTGCAAAAAGCCGGTCCATCCAAGAAGGTTGGTGGATCCAGAGTTAAGGCCAAGAAGGCCGTGAAGTCTGAACAAGATGACACCAAGTTGCTTGCAGCCCTTCAAAAATTGAACGCTCAAAAGATTGAGGCTATCGAAGAAGCCAACTTTTTCAGAGAAGATGGTAAGGTTATTCACTTCAACAGAGTTGGTGTTCAAGGAGCCGCTGGTGCCAACACTTTCGCCTTCACTGGTTACCCACAGGAGAAGGATGTTACTCAGTTAATCCCACAAATCTTGCCTCAATTGGGAGCTGAAAACTTGGAGATCTTGAGACAATTGGCTGAACAAATTCAAGCCGGTAAGTCTCCAATGGATGCTGCTCTTAACACTCAAAATGCCACCAAGGGTGTTGATGAGGACATCCCAGATTTGATTGAGGGGGAAAAGTTCGACAACGAAGTCGAGTAATTTAGATGATTTCATTAACGCTAGTTCTCTGTACATATGGGAATACACATCTGAAGCACGAAATGTAGAGATTTATTGGACTTTGAGTGGATCTAAAAATATTTGGGTAAGAGATTTGTTGACAGCGATTTTAAATTTGTATACGTATACATTTTATGAGAAGATTAATGTGATTGTGATCTATAGAGAAGACACACCATAGTTAAGAAAGTGTTCATTCTAATCTATTATCGGTGCTTCCATATTGCAATACTTAAACCTTTTCATTTGGCTGACTATGATGAAGGAAATATAGGGCCACAGAAAACAAAGACTAACCATTCCCAATGGTTCCATTACTTCAAACCATCGAAATAAAACTAAAACTTGCGTGCCTTTCTTTTTGTGGAACATCTATACTTTCTACGCCTTCTATATACCTTCTGCAACTTCTGCAACTTTTTGTACTTTATCCGAATGTCACATGTATTATGTAAAAGCCGCTTCTCTTTCTCTAACTCGAATTCCGTACTATTAAAAAAAATTCCAATATCCGTGCCGAACCGCAAAATGCATCAGTCAAATACAGCAGTATTTCTGTACTAACGGCACAGATCTATGGTCAATTCTATGCCTGCATCAGATGTCATATAATGCTTCGAATGTACGTGGACACCCTAGTAACTACGAGCTACTCTTATTGCGTTTGGTCAAATGCATTCCTTGCTAAACCTGAAACGGCCTGTGTCAATTTTTGGTGATGCAGCGAAGCCAAGACCTTTTTGACACATTTACTCCATGGGTACTCAATAACAATGCAACGTCAGATCTCGGCCCCACAACACCCTTCTAGCTCTGAGCGATCTTTTAATGCCGTACCGCTTTCTGGAGTTAACCCTCTTACCGCAATGTCTCTTCCACCACTCACTCCTTTTTATTGCTCCAAAGCCTCCCTTCCCCTTCCCCTTCCCCTTCCCCTTCCGGCTAGCAACCCATTTTACTTCCCCGACTTATGCGCTAAGGAGCTCGGACCGGTTATAACCAGCTATTATTTTTAGGAAAAAAATCAATTTTATTTCTACTTCGGAACCCTGTAATAGGTGCCACGTTTGTCTCTCCCTTCTCCCTCCGTAGCAAATAACTTCTCGATGTCAATTGTTCTCGACTCAACCCTTCTTTCTCGGTAGAATCGGCTTTTTTCTTTCCCTGAAACACTTGTCCACCAACGCATCATCATGCAGACCATTATGCACGTAATCATTAGCATATTTAAACCAGTTCATTGCTACTTATTTTGAAAAATCTCATTGGGCATATAAAGACCAATAAAGCCCACTAAACACCTTCAATCAACTCAATTGAATTATAAGATGACTCTTTCAAAGCACATCAATGCTGACACTCTTGAGAAAAATCTTTTGAGATCTTCTCACAAGACTCACTTGAACGAGCATGAACAATATGTGTTCCGCTATTCAGGGAATGATATTTTCCCCAAGGAAACCATTCCCAGTGAGTCAAGTGATGGCCAAGAAGTTTTTGATACTTTGTGCCAAGGTTTATCTCTTGATGGGAATCCTACTCTCAATCTTGCCTCTTTCGTTAACACCGAACTTGATGACATTCCTCATAGATTGATCAGTGATAACTTGGTTAAGAATTTGGCAGACAACGATGAGTACCCAACATTGATTGCTTACCAGCAAAGATGTATTTCTATGATTTCACATCTTTGGAATGCCCCCTCCAAATTGGACGGCGATGGGAATGAATTCATTAACACCCTTGGAACTGCAACTACTGGATCTTCTGAAGCGATCATGTTAGCAGGATTGGCCATGAAGAAGAGCTGGCAATTACGTCGTAAGGCTGAAGGCAAATCCACTGAAAATCCCAACATTCTTATGGCTTCGTGTGCTCAAGTTGCCTTAGAAAAATTTGCCGTCTACTTTGATGTGGAGAACAGGCTTATCCCAATCGCTGAATCATCTGGTCACTTGATAGATTTATCTAAGATCAAGGAAAATATTGATGAGAACACCATTGGTATTTTTGTAATCATGGGATCCACATTCACTGGAGCTTTTGAGCCAGTGGAAGAGATTTCTAAGTTATTGGATGAAGTTGAAAAGGAGACCGGTATCGACGTCAAGATCCATGTTGACGGTGCTAGTGGTGGATTTGTTGCCCCATTCGTTTACCCTAACTTGAAATGGGATTTCTCTATTGATAGAGTCATTTCTATTAACACTTCTGGTCACAAATTCGGCTTGACTACCGCTGGTCTTGGTTGGGTTATCTGGAAGGATACCAAGTATTTACCAGAGCAATTAAGATTCAAGTTGGATTACCTCGGAGGAGTCGAGGAGACCTTTGGATTGAACTTTTCTAGACCAGGATTCCAAGTTATTCACCAGTATTACAATCTCTTGACTTTTGGAAGAGAGGGATACACTAAGATCTACAACACTTGCTTGCAAAATGCCAGATTTTTATCCAACTTTTTGGAACAAAGTAAGTACTTTGAAGTGCTTTCTGTAGTTCACAAGGAGATTACTCAGAAGGAAAAGAGCCAAATCTACACCATCAAGAACAATGTTGGTAATGCCGATGAAACTTTCAACGAAGAATATCAGCCAGGTTTGCCAGTTGTAGCCTTCAGATTCTCTAAGACTATTCGTGAAAGTTATCCAGAAATTCCCCAATCTATCCTTTCTATGCTTTTAAGAAATAAGGGCTTTATTGTACCAAACTACCACTTACCACCAGATGAAAACGAAAAGGAAATTTTAAGAGTTGTGGTACGTAAGTCCTTGTCTATGAACTTGATGGAGAATTTGTGTTCTGCTATCATTGATGGTATTGAATTGTTAATAAACTCTTGTACAGATGTTAGAGAAGTCATTTCAAATAAGGCTAAAACTGATGACGAAAGACATTCACTTGTTTTCGATTTATTATTATCGATTGCTAGTGGAGGAGATGAAGAGCTCAAGAAGATTCAAAAGGCTTCTCACAAACCAGAGAACAAGAAGAGTTACAGAGGAACCTGTTAAAGCAATAACTATCCTTTTAAACGCGAGAAGGGGAAGGGGGGAAGTTACTAGTTACTACAGAGAGATCAATAGCGTTGTGGAGGGCTAGAGATATTCAAACGGTATCTTTCTTTCCCTCCTTTCTTCCATTTCCTAGACCAAAACGGTCTTTCGAGCTGCGGGTCCGGTATATAGATCTCATAGTATGCGGCGTCCCTGTGGCGAATGAATTATATGCAGAATATTATGTAGGTAAGTGAAAGAGGAAATCATTCAAGTAAAAAGGTGTGGAGTTTAGAAGTAAAAAGATGGATTGTAAGAGAGGAGTAACGAGTTGAGAGGATACTGTGAGATGTATAATGGAGGACGTAGATGAATGGTAGACATCGTGTACGAAAAAAAACCCAATTTGGCCCTCTTCCCGCTGCAGGGTCTCCAAATGCTCCCCCCTCTGATCCCCCCCTCCACCGTTTTAACCCCGTTCGAATTAAGATTGCTATGGGAAAAAATTCTTTATTATTAGACCACCATTATTATTAAAAGGGGCCACAATTGCCAATTTATTAACTTTTATTGTAGGTTTACTTGTCATTCCGATTCAATTGATCTATAACTAATCCAATTGACATCCATTTTTGACCTCAGATTAATCTAAAATGGCCAACACTGCTCAACATAAAGTCGCTGCAACCGTTTCCTTTGCCCTTGCAGTCTATGGAAACTACCGATACCTTGTTGGTAGATCTCCATTTGACAAACACTCTGGATTCCACGTGGATGACACTCCATTCACCTCCAACATCGTGGTAGTGTTAGTATTCTGGACCTTGTTATACATTCTTCAATTGGGATTCCTTGTTAAAGTCTTCTATCCTGCCACTGAAGGTCAGATTGCCAGTGGAAACACCAGTCGGTTAGAAATCACCAACGTTATTTCATACCATTTCACTATTTTCAATGCCCTTTCCTTTGCTTGGTCCATTCTCTTTGCCCGTAAGCATTGGTTCTGGTCTGAAGTCATTCTTGTGATCAACTTCTTGAATATCACTGCTCTTTACTTTAACCATAAGACCTATGCCCTTAAACCATTTGACAACTGGGCTCTTATCCATCTCCCAATCACTGCTTTACCACTCTCATGGCTCTTGTACGCCATCTTCTGGAATGGTGCTGTTCTCTTCCACTTCCACCATTTATTCGGTCGTATTCTTGCTAACCTTTTGATCTGGGACTTCTTACTTGTTCCAGGGTTCTTCTTGGTTATCTATAATGATTATGGAGTTGGATTTTCCTCTGCCATCTTAGCATTTGGTTTAGGTCTTGGTCAATTGTTCACCAAGGTAATTGCTTTACAATGGATCTTTGCTTTCATTATTGCTGGTCTCTTGGCTCTTCTTTCTCTTGTTGCTGCCATTCGTGGAGATATTGCTGGTTCTAGAAGTTCTGAATCGGCTCCACTTTTGAACGCTTAAGCTTTAAAATCAGGGTCAGTTGGACTATTATGAATTCATATCCATTCATTTGGTTCAAAAGGTCACACTTTGTATACACCTCTATGTCTTTTTAGGTGGAATATATCTATTGACTAGTTCATGTAGTGTAATATGTAGATTATCTAGAGTGATAAATAGATTGACTACAACATGTGGTATAATATATAGCTTAACTAGACTGGGTAGGGTGATATAAAGATTAACTAGATCATGTAGTCATGTAGTGTAATATATAGCTTAACCACTTCATGCAATCATGTAGTGCAATATATAGCTTAACTACTTCATGTTGTGTATGATGAATGGTATGATACAGATTAAGGGTAAGGTGACAAGTATACATTAGCACAAGACGTACCTTCAGAATTATACTCAAAATGATAAGGCAAATAATGGAATGGATAATGTCAGCAGATAGTAATCCTTCATTGTGTAGCTGCAGTAGAACGGTTAAAACGGTTTTAAAGACCCGTCAATGTGTATATTGAAGGGACCTATCACATCCAATACAAATAGAAGAAGATATCAGGGCCCGCCCTGTTCTGACCTCTGATTTGGCAATGGGTTTACCATCTTCTTGATCAATTTCGTCTTTAAAACCTCGGTAGGCTCATCGGAAGCCAAAGCGGTATAAAGGAGCAAACCTTGGTGGGAGGCGATGGATGCATAGGTATCTTTACGAATATTCAGAACAAACTCTTCTCTTGTAGTCAGCAGGTCTCCTATGCAGATATATTTGGCCTTTTGGAGCTTATACTGGCGCTTTTCACGGACTTTATCTGACATGGTTGTTAGTGGAAGTGAAGAGTGGATGATTTAAATGGGAGGATGGTTTCTATAATTTTAGGTTTCGACCTACAAAAGTGGGACGATCCACAAGTGTAAGGCAGGATTATAAGAGGGAATAAGGGGACCAGGAGATTGGAGGGATTTGAAGGATTACAAGGATTAGAAGGATTAGAAGGATTAGAAGGATTAGAAAGATTAGATGGATTAGATGGAATACAGAAGAAAAAAGGAAAAATTTGTTGGAAATAATCTGTGTTAAAGGTACTCAAAGCGAATCTTAGCCGCATATATAGCTTTATTATATACTGCTACCCCAAGCTTGACGACATGTAGGTGAATTATACTGTAGAGAGTGCAGTAAATAAGACAAGGATATTTCGAGGGACAATGCAAATTCATCAGATAAAACCCCACAACGCTAAATCAGGCAATGATGGGGGGAATGACGGGGCGTAGTGTCGTGTTGGGTATTTGTTCCTCCCCTCAGTCGTAAGGCATTATGGTGAGGGGGAGGTTATTGATCTAGCGAGAAATGTAAGAGAAGGAGGAAGCGAGATGGATAGTACTATGGTGATTGGAGATGTAGCACCAAAGGTATATTCATTCGAGATTGGGCATGTAACCCGTACTTGACTAACTGCCAAGCTTTCTGAATTCACCACTCAATTTTTGTTCGAAGTCTGTTAGAAGTTAACTGTCAGAGTTAACTGATAGAATTTTTTAGCTGGCGATTATTTTATTTACTAGAGGTCATTTGCTAGAGGTTATTTGCTAGAGGTTATCAGTAGAATAATGTAAAAAGTTTTAGTGGTGGCCATAACGGAGATCCGATAGAAACGAATGGAAATGAAGAGTTACAAAGAGTATTTTATACATCAAGAGAAAATATTGTGTAGAAAGATTACCATGATTAGGCGTCAATAACCGAGCAAGAGCAAAGACTTAATTACACGGTACCACTATTGAGATACTATTGCAATCGAAACAATTCAGAACACCAACTTTCGTAAAAGTGAAACATATACTCTTCGTCGCCGGAAGGAAGGTGGGGCTGCTGTGCCCCATGAATGTAGCGCTGAGTTCTAGATGTCGTAAATATAACGGTGATCTAAGAAATAAACCGATTGGCAATGGCAGTGCATGCCTGTTCAGGCCCGGGGCTGATTTGCATACCCCGGCCCAAAACCATCACAATGCAAATGAACACGGGAAGCAACAAATAAACATTGAACCAGCGAATAAGATTACTGCATAAGTCCACTGGACAGGGTCTAGCATCTATCTCTTGCTTTTGCCACTGTCTCCTGTTTACTCCCCCATTTAACTATCGCACCGTCCTCATTCGCTGACTTGGCACCTTGGCTGTATTAGTCACTTCAGATGTGAACAGTCTCAATTACCAATCACCCTGCGGCTCAAAATAAAAATGCTGCAGCATTCCGCATGCGGAAAATTTTCCTATTCTAACCTGCATAGGGCCCAAAAATTGAAAGAAAACGAAAACGAAAATGAACCGAGAGCAGAAACTGAAGGGAAGAAGAGGCTATAAACTACCAGTAAATTAGTGAAAAGGTTATATAATATGAGAGCTTAAAAGATATGAGGAATATAAGGAATATAAGAATCTTCAGAAGAAAAGAATCGTCGAAGATATAAGTAGAAACGATATCTAAAAGACTTAAAACCTATCAGCGATGATATGCCCACGAACCACTAGATGAACTTACCGCACATACACTCTCTACATTTAACCCACATATTGCCATCCGACCTCCGCCCGTCCTGCACACAAACGCCGGCCACCCGCCGCACGCCTATTCATAAGCCTAATCAAGTCGTGCGCACACCGCCCTTATCTGCTATCAATTTATTTTCTTGATTTTTTCTTTTTTACTTTTATCTTTATTTAACCATTTTATTTTTATTATTTTGTCCCAAAATTTCTACCAATTATTTCTCCGGCACTTTCTTTGATTATTCACCCCTCCAACCCTAGGAAAACCCCAGTTAAAGCACCCCTTTTTACCCGGTAACGCCTTATTTCCCGCTTGATACAACCATCTGACAGGCTTTTTAACACCCCGGTTGTGATAATTACCATTTCCAACTGTTTCTATCCATCAGTTTTACCTC